>DWQX01003551.1:0-17444 GCA_018245475.1 Pharmacophagus antenor
CTAACTTTTGGAGTTTTATTCAATATTGTAATTTTTTCAAGGTGGTCTCAAACTTTTGGCCGGCAGTGTATATTATACTTATTACATAATACATTCGGATGAAATTAAAAGATAGAAGTAAATAAACGACAAATAACATCAAATTATTCTAAAATTCAAAAAGAAAATTTCACGGGGTTCAAAGGGATTGAACAGACGGCATAATTAATTTTCGCTCAAAATAGCATTCGCAGTATAAAAATTAGCTTTAAAAATTTAGAGAAAGATGACGCATTATTTTAATGTAAGTATTTATTTATGCAAATGATGGAATTTTAAAAATTTAATAGGTTATCTCATTATGTCGAGAAGGTTTCTTCACTCTCTTTATTCTAATATTTGTAGAATGTAATGTTTCTGATAATGTTTTTTTTTGTAAAAAAGAGTGTACCTCAAAGAAGTGCTTTAAAATTGAAAAAAAATTTAACCCTAACAATGCTGAAATTAATTTTGAAACTTTAAATTATTTCATATTCCCGTGACACCGTGGTTTCCTGATTATCTTTAGCACGGAGGTATTAGGTTCGATTCCTGGGCCACACGCAAGGCGGACTTTTGTTGGTTATACACTTTTGCCCCGTTGAGTATGGCACACGCGTTATACGATTTCGCTTTTACACAGTTTATATCTTACAGAAAATTTTATTTTTGATTTTATTTTTGAAGATAGTCTGAGTATATGTTTAGGTATAATAAAGTAGGTCATACATGTGTGAGGCAGAGAAATCTGGGCATGCAAGTCTACAACTTTATTGTAATTAAACATATTGTGAAATTGGGGTCGTGTTAGTCAATTGACAATAGAAAAGCATCCGCTTTTTAATCTTATGTACAAAAAATAACATATTCATTCAATGTATCTCCAGTACACCACTTTACTCGACTATTTAACATAATTACGCTGCGCTGTGCTAGCCGCAGTGACAATTTGCATTTCAAATGTCGGACGTGCGTGTATTTACAAGCGACTTAACGTATATTAAGCACGCAATAGCATGTTGGAAAAAGTTATTTTCAGGTAAATAAAACAATTACAACTTGCATGCAGTTATTTTGAAGAATTTAAATGTCAATTTAGCACAGTTGAGATGTTTAGAATGAGATGGGGACTAAAGGTGTAATGATCTGTACAATCATTAATAACTAATATTTTAAAAAGATTTAATACCATGCAATATTAAATTTGCAAATGCCAAAATCAAACACACCAAATGAAAACTTGGCAAATTTAATAATATACATTTATACTTGGTTGTTATTAAATTTGTCTTAATTATAATCAGATCTGTTTGTGTGCATTTTTCATGTATTGCAAAAGTAATAAGGTCTTAAAGAAGGTTCGAATGCAATATCTAATATACAAAAAAAAAATAATTTAAAAATTAAATTTTCGGAGAATGTCTAATATGATGTTAACGTTCATATCGACCGACAAAGAGCACTTAAGTCCATTAAACTAAATAAGAACGTACGTAATGTTCTATCTGTGCGCTTAACGTAAAATATTAAAAGCTTTCTGAACTTTATTACAATCGACCGAAATATTTTATAGAGTCATCTTAGGTGCTCCGCGATTGAAATACATTAAGGTCGCCTGTTCCTTTATCGACAAGGATTCTTTGACAATCAAAGAGTTCATGTTCATGACTCTCCGAAAATTTGATGAAACATTTAACATTTATTAGGTGAATTTGTTTAAACTTTCAATAGAGATAGCCTATAAAACGGCTTCATATTATGATTTGATGTATTTTTTTATTTATAATGAGCAAAAGATCGTAAATGGTGCTCGCAAGGTGTACTCTAGCTCTTTCATGTATGACTGCCGGAAGACAGCATCGTTGTTATAGCGGTAAGAAGACAATCAAGGTCATAACTTGCCATCCAGGTTTGAAATACTTCCATCATCCAAACTTCACTACTCATATTCACATCCTGTAGTCAAAGTTTTCTATACATTCCTATTTCCAGTCTAAATATACCGTATATCCTTTGAAAGATAATCGCATGAAAATTTATAAACACAATCCTTGGTGTAAACTTTCATGTATATACTTACAAATCTGAGTAACTGCAACAACTTAATTTAGCCCATCCAATTCTTACACGAGCTACATTAAAACAAAACTTTGTTGTCTAGCAATATTAATACTTGAGATAATGCGAGTTCTATCTAAGATTGTTGTAGCTTGATTTTCTGTATGTAATTCTCGACAGTATCTAACGTAACTAATTAGATTTGGTAGTAAATTGGGACTTTATTGCTTCACGAATAATCTCTGTAGAAAATATCTTACACAATTACAACAATTGCAGTTTTATATGACACGGTAGGCTTATTGTGTATTTTAAGCACGTCTTTATACCGGTGGTAAAGGAAGTTTTATGAGTATGTCATATTATGAATACTATGAAATACTAATGTAATAACCAATAATCTGTACAAATAATGTTGGCGCCGAGTTCCGGTCTGTAAGAATAATATGTAATATATATCAATTAATTCTTTATATGAAAAGAGTTTTATATGTTTTTATAAATAAGTAATTTTTCAATACAAAATATTTTTTATTTCGTTATGAAACTTGGCGAATGCTCGACAGATTTCTTTGTGGCTTCATTCCAATCACAAAGCTTCGGCCAACTTGTTAGACTGAACAATGACAAAGTTTTCTCGTTAAAAAATAAAACTTCGAAAATTACTCACAGAAATGTCATTACTATTACATTACAAGGTTTCCGTTAACGATGATGACAAGCTTTATAAAAATGTATAGTACATTTTATGTTTACAAATTAAGTGCGGACATATTTCTGAACCAATGAACTGAAAGAAAAAAGTTAATTGTCAAATGAATAAAGTTTCCATTTCAAATACCAGTGATATATGCAGTGATAATAAAGTCCAACAGAGGCAGACAAAAATATTACGTGTGTACAAGCCATGGACTATATTCCTTTCAAGTTTAAATAAAGATTAAAAAAGTCCGCACAATACTCGCTACATCGTAACCTCGGCGGACTACGAAAGTTAAATTTTACAGGACGATATTTACGATTTTACAACTATACGATATTCACAGAAGAACTGTGTGTTAAATAATGTACACCAAAGAAAAGGGTAAAAACTCCTGTCTTTCCGTGGAACAGAAGTTTTTCGCTTACTTTGTAACACGCAGATCCCAGTTTTCATTTTGGGGCCATATGAATAGTAGTGTCTGGATGGCAAGGTTTCGTCACGTGGATAGCTACCAGCGGGTATACATATGAGAGCCAGAGTATTAAAGGTGAGAATGCTTTACTATCTATGGCTTTATTGTGACAAAATTATGTCAATAGAGGTCAATTGTTACTTCATTTCTGATAAAAAATGTATTGTTAACTTTAATTTTACATAAAGTTGATAAGACAAGCAATGCATTATAACCTGATACTAAGTGACAAGTCATGTTCATAATAAATGTCTATAATACATAATAAATACCTCGTATTATGTATCACAGGTATTTCTTATGCATTTTCGATATTATGTGTATAACTATACACAATAAATACCTGATAAATGTAAATATCTACAGCGTTGCAGATATATTTGTTTAAAGACACGTCTCTTTATTTACTTAAGATCTAGAAATAACAACTAGATCTACGCGGCGATATTTACGTTTTTAAAGCATTTCGATGTTCACAATGGAAGTGTATATTGGATATTTTAAACTAATTAGTTTTAACGTACTGTATTAAGAACTTTTACTTTATATTGCACTGATTACACAATAACAGTAATTAATACAGATTAATACAGAGTGATACGTCTTTCTTATAATAAAGTTACATGTTAAGGAGACAAAATCAATCATTTCATGTAAATAGCTGTGCTAAGTAAAATATACAACCGTGTAGAAATAATATGGTATGAGTACGTTTATAACATATAGTATATAATTCTTTATTTAACTATAATCCAGAAGGGAAAGGATTTACAGTTTTTATAAGGATCTTTATTATATTATTATATCACTCGGCCTAAGGGTAATATGTATTAAGAAGAATGTAGAGATAGTAAAAAATAAATAAGTTTTTTTCTCCCTACGGGGACGAGCCGTTATTGTGAAATTGTTATTTGTTCGTTTCATGAAAATTGTCTACAAACAATGTAGGTGATAATGGGTTTCTATCTTCTAATATTTACCTTCCCTTCCTGAAAACATAACTGACGCAAAAAAAAATTAATTTAATGCTTAGAATAGTCAATGAAAACCATGCAATAAACTACAGCGTATTATGAAGTAATTAATAAATCATACATTGTTACCAATAATTAGGTTATCCAAGCTTCTTCCCGGCTTCGAACCACCTATTCATAATAAATATAATACACTTCCTCCATACCGCCATTATCCGACCGCCTGATTTCTGTAAAAATTTCTTAATTAAAATCCAAGGCCGCCCAAAAATTTGGTGCATTTGCATGTTCTGCCAATCGTACTATACGACCCAAAGTATTTTGAGGCGACGGCTTGGGCTATATTGTCACTTAACATCATGTGAAATTGATGACCAGTAATAGTCCATTAAAAAGTTAGTTTATTTTTTTTTAACTGAACATAAAATACTCTTTGTTTTCCTAACACTATTAAATAAAACTAAACGTCTAATTAGACAAAAATAAAATATTAACTTTTTGTTGTACCTTTGTCATACACGGAAAACAATTATATGTGGAAATCATGACATCATAAATATAACAGAACACTGAATGTTAGGCGTGAAGTCTCATCGATCAGAACGTAGGGGATTCCTCTCCAGCCAGCGTAGACCGTTCAGAGCGGCGGCTACGAGCTACAGTTGCGCTACGGCTGTAGAGCGCTGCGCTCGTTGCTACGCGTCTATAATTATTAAATTCAACAAACATTAAATACGTAGTATCGGAGACGTATTTATTTAATTGTTCGTGGTGTGACAGAGTTTTCAGTGGGTGTTAACTATTCGAGCTGTAAGTTTGCTTAGTTAGTATTTAGCTTTAATTTTTAATTTTACCAGAAAACGGCTGATTTAGGTCAACGAACGATAACGCTAATTTTGTCTAGCACCTTTTGGATGGATAGAACATTGAAAAGTTTCCCCACGTTTTTAAATTAAAATATAAGTTTAACTGATTACAATGATTTTTAATAAATATTAGATAATATTTGGCGATAGGTTTCAATATTTATAAAATTTTTAGTCATTATAAGTTTATGATTGGAACTCCCGACATATTTAAAATGCATAATACATTATATGAACCTAACGAATATATTTCATGTTAATATTGAACAATATTACTATTTTTATTTTTTAAACTTACATAGCTTTTTATATTAAGCTAATATCTTTTTTGCTTTCACTCATGTCGATTTCTATCAACGTTATTCTCAGTATGACGTAAGGTTAAAAAAGTGCAAATATTTACAAAAATGAACTTTTACGATTTTACATGCAGCTTAAGCATTAACTTTATTTTCATTATATTTTATTTTTAGTTCTACTTGTATTAGTATAATATAATTTTACATTTCGAACAAAGATTTAGTATTAATTTATATATTTGAGCATTGTTTATTTGTATATAAAAGCAATTTTAATTTTTTACTTCTAAAAAAAATTCAGTTTTTTATATGTTAAATTGTTCAAAAGTTTCAGGAAAGTTCAAAAAACTTATCTCGCAACTTGGCTAAGTATCAAGCCGTCTAACTGCGCTATGTCTAAAGGTTTTGATAGCAAGCAATTTATTTCCTCAGCTATTATCTGCTTCATTTCACTCCGGAAACCGATTTTTTTCTTCAGTGTTATAAATTATTTTTCGGCATTTATCGTTATAAACGGCGTCTACAATTTAGTGGTTATTTTTTGCCTCGTCTTTGATGTGTTAATACATTTATATTTTATATAAATAAGTTAATAATATTTTTGTGTAAATCTTTATTTTGTTTTTAATTTTTAGACGATTTTTAGACGTAGTTGCAGAAATAGATATGTTGCAAAATATTGTCGAAAATGTAACAAAGCTTTTTGTAATTATTTAATATACATAAATATATAACGGTCATTGCCATAATAATTTTAATTTTCATTATATATATGTCAAGTAGTATGAAATCAGAGATTCATTTTTAATTTTGTATGTAAATTTAAAATTAGGACGCTTTTGTTTGTATTGACTACAAAATTTTATCAATTAAAATTCATTTAGTTGCTTTAATTCTTCACTGCTTGTTAGGGAGAGGAATTATTTTATTTTAATAAATATAACAAAAAAAAGAAATAAATATATTGCTATCAAATAAAAATTGGACCTATCATAAATAACGTCGAAATAAATATTTATCAGAAATTACAAATTAATAATTTTCATCTTAAAATTGAATGAGAAAATATCGTTTAGACATTTGTATGTGTGTTCATAAAATAATGGAAAATAAAATAAATGGTGAAGTTTTATTATGAGATCAACGTTACTCAGGATTTAAAATACGGTCTTCTAGAATTTAAAGCATATCTTATAGATAAATAAAATACAACCGATTATCGGGAAGCAATAAAAGATACGACAGACTCATGTTTACTGTATTATGCTCCTGGGAATAAGTTGCAGAAAAAAAGCGCGTGACCGTCAAAGAAATGACATGGCTCCAAAAGAATTCTAAATTATGACTAGAAACTCATTACAGAAGTGTAATAAAGGATTAATTATCTATAAGGTTAATTTGTTGCACAAATGTTATTTAAATGAACTCTGTCATATCGAGATTTCTAAAGTAGTTAAACATTAATAACAATGTTTTTTTTTTAAATAAATTTAATATTGACGCCTTATCCAAAATATTATGTGCATCATGTTGAAATTCTAATTAATGAGTGTAAGTCTAAATTAAGTTTATGTTTCGTTTGTGTTTGTTTTTTTTTTTAGTATTTAATTCGCGATTGTGTTATAGCAATAAAGAGAACAGGAGAAATGCATCGGTTAAGTTTAAAGTTTAAGCGTATCCTATAAGCGTTAACTTTTTCTTTTCTTCTATAATACAGTTTTATTGTCATTGAGAACAAGAAGTTAGAATTTAAAATACTTTTCAAAAATTTTAAATGTGAACCTTATCAATAAATTAACACTATTAACTACGTTTATATTTGAGATACTGAAACTAGTAGTATTAGTTTTCATGAAACACTAATTAGCGAAAGGGAACTGGAATAAAACTGTAGCTGGACAGTTAATTTAAGAAAAATAGTCATCTAATTTATTACAAACGCTGTCTATAAACAGATGATTTGCGGTCACTCAATGTCGGGTGATTAGAAGTCTAACTTGCCATTACTTATCATAGTTTTGATGTGTTTGAATCGTTAATAAAGACTTTAATGTGCACGTTAACTGCCCAACCATTGCCTATAGCTTTAATGTGTTTTCGAAGAACTGTAACCTATTTTATTGTCAGATCGATAGTGGGTGGAATAAATTCTTTTATTATTATTTCTGCCAGATGAAGGAGGTTCTTGTTGTAACTATTTACACGCCAATTTTTTTTGATGGTTATTTTTTGTTTTAATTCTATATTTAAGATAAAGTCAGTAGCGTGCTTATAGGGCAAATCCAAACACTTCGATACACATATACATAACAAAACATCATTACATGATGTGACATTTTCTCTAGTTTGTGGTCGCATGAAGACTGGACTATTTGTAGCTAATGAATTATTGTATATAATTGTTTAAATAATACCCTATTTCACGTTTGTCACGCTTTTCGATTAGTATGGTGGTAGCACCGCTACTCGAACTAGGTCTCATAAGAATTTCATGTCATGATTGATTACTGGTTCAAAATTTCTGTTTGATTTAGTTTTGATTCATTGGAATTTTTACATTTTGGTTGAAGGTATTATTAATACTACTGCTATTTTGGTCCATTGTTTTCATAAAATTGATTTTTGTTTTAATGGTAGTCACTGTCGTCCCGATATCAATAAACTGTTCATTATATGACATACATAGCATTCCCATGTTACAAGTTAAATATTATAGGATAATTTATCTTTGATAGTTGGTGCTTCTTATAATACGACCCTAATCTGATATAATATCAATAGATTAAAGTAATTATAAATACGACAATTATTATCAAAAAAAAAAATAACGATATATAATCGAGAAGTAAGCGGAAATATTTCTTAAGTGGGTACAACGCATCTTACGCTTATCCATCGCCTATCTACTTGACCTTAATACTAAAAGGGCAGGCGACTTTTATCACGGACAGGCCAAGTATCTGAATTTTCTTTAATCCTGAGAAAAATTTTATTACTTTAAATTCCTTGAGACTTTTTCCAAGCTGCTGAAGACTCTCTGTAAAGTAATTGATCCTATGGAAAATTAAAGTAATGAGATAGTGTAATTAATCATTTCAATAATTTTTCGAAGACAACTTTTCTGTCAAAGAGAAAACAAATTAGCCATTAGAGGAAGAAATTCTCATACACTAAAATGTATGTGGTAATAAAAAGCAAGTAAAAATCAAGAAAAAATATACACCAAATAGTGTAGACAAAAGGCTCACTATAGTTATTTACATGTATCTACTTCACGTATTGATTTTTTTTAAGTCCTCAACAAAGTACAATTTGTTTTTAGAATCTAAATTAGTCTTATATTTAACATTATGTATACTATAATTGCAAGTACATTAATTTAGATTAAAAGCAATTTGAAATTAATATAACAGATTAAAGTTAAAAAAAAAACAAGGTCTCATATTTAGCTGCAGTATAGGTGTTTGGGTATATTTTGGCGAGATATATTTTGATTTTTTGTACTTTGTATATTTTGTTCCTTTACTAGGCGTCAATGTAAATACGTTATAAAGTGATTTAATATAGATTTTATCACTTCGATAAATTTTTAGTTCATTTAGTAATTCTCGATCAGGGATAGGTTAGTTTAGACAATGGGTAAATCGAAGTATAAAATGTTGTTTAAACAGGATAATGTCTCTTGTGCCACCGAGCGGCGCGGACTCTCCAAGTCCGAGGAGAGCTGTGAGTCCTCTATTGGAGATGAGGAGACCTCACTGCACACTAGCGTGCGATTATTGTGCGGCCATCCTCGAAGATAAGTTCAAACGTAAGTGGTCTAAGAAATATAATTAATAAAAAGGATTAGTTTTTTATTTTTGGGAATCTTGAACTGTAGACGCTGTCAACACTAGTTCGCGCTAAAGGTACGATAATTAGGAACTCCAAAATTTTTAGTATTTATTATAAATTAAATCCAGTTAGCGAACAATAATTACGTCAACGTCAAGTCAAAAATCAGGGATACCTGGAATAAATAGGCTACTATTGTTTGGTGCCTTTTACTGTTAAACTAACTGGTCGGTATTTAAAATAAATTTATTGCATTTTTAAGGTTCAATAAAATTTTTACATGAGTGCGTATTTGTCTTTTTTTTTAAATCAGGGATACAGAACAGTTATTATTTATAGTAATAACAATATCTCCGTATAAAATGTATTTCTAAGAAAGTTCTATAACAAATTATTTTCAAAAAGGCAACGCAGACATGAGAAATAGAGGTACTTCCCCGCTATCCGCTTCACCGCGACAATCGCTGACGGGCGAACCGCCATGGACACTTCCGGAAGACGATCGACCAGACTTCTCAGCCCTTAAAGAAAACATACAGAAAATAAATAAGTAAGAATTGTTCAGCTAGATAATACACTGAATATTTAATTTATGATTTAGGAGATATTTCAAATAGTTAAGAATCCTTAAAAAACGTTTTGATATAAATGTCTGTATATTCCTAGATAAATAAATGTATATTTATCTACATTGAACACCAAACTTAACAATATGGCTATCCAGCTATGTATACCTAACATTGAACTCGGAAATTTATCACCGAATTAAGTAGACATTCTTGAAAGTCGAATGCGAAATATAATATACAAAGTTCCTTATCGATATAATGTTGTCTATAAACACGATATATCAGGTTTCCTTTTAATGTTTTATTATTAGATACAAATATGGACAATAAATTATTTGTTGTATACTTTTGTTTAGAATCACTTTCAATTTTTTACTTTTATGGACGAAGTTGGACATTAGGATAACAAATACTTTAGCATAATAATATTTTAAAATGGTATAAAGACATTATATAGTATATAACATAATGCTAAAATTTTAGCGAACATTGTTAATAATAATTATTATATTATTACCTAAATTTATGATATAATGTATCGTTATCAGAGATTGTGAGACCTCAACGCGTTTGGACATGTTACTGACTCAAGTAGAACAATACGCTAACAATTTGGAAGCCTTAGTTGAGGAACGGACCTCAGATTACCTCGAAGAGAAGCGAAAGTGCGAAGAACTGCTATATCAGCTACTACCGAAGTGAGTTGCTGAGTACACATGTCAAAATCTTCATAACTTTATTTTAATTGCGAATTTGTTTTAATCTTCGTAAATTTTTAAAATTAGTAAAAACAAATTTATTAATATTTTTATAATACGATGTATATATTTACAGATTTTTTGCTCTTTCTTTGTAAATGAAATTAGTACAAATGTTTTTATCGGCTATGGTTACACACACTTGGCGTCGATTGCACCTGAAATTAAGTGACAATGCGGTCATAGATGGTGCCGGCACATAGTAATGATATTATGGCGGTAGGTTGTTATTGAGGGTGGTTAGCTAGCCAGGCAAGCGGGTTACCTCTGTTCCCCGGAGACAGTGAAAAGTGACAAGTAGTTAATTTAATCTCAAATGTATTTGCAAATGATAAATATAATAATAGAGTTAGTAATTTAATAAGTAACGCTATGATTTTACATTAATTCACGAGGAAGCATGGAGTTCATTTTCAACAATTATATGGCTTCAGATGCATCAGAGTAATTATAAATAAAATTTCACGATTGGTTTTGAATAATACCTTTTTGTACAGCTTTATTAAAATTACAAACTTATCTAGTCAAGCGACAAGCGACAAGAGACAAAACAAATACAAGAATTGTAATTTATTATGCCATACTGAGAATTGATTATTTCAGAATCATCATTAACATTTATTAGCGAATTATTTATATTTAATATGCTTCAAGACACGTTGTAATGTAATAATCAAATTTCTTCGTGTGTACTTTTTATTCCGCAGGTCTGTAGCCTCACAATTAATATTGGGCCAACCGGTCATGGCGGAGACGTACGATCAAGTAACCATCTATTTCAGTGACATAATCGGCTTCACACAACTTTCTGCCGAATCCACGCCTCTGGAAGTTGTCGATCTCCTTAACGACTTATACACAAGTTTCGACTCGATTATAGAGAACTTTGACGTATACAAGGTAATTAAACTAGATTAGATGTAAATGTTGGACTACATACATAACTATATGAACTGAATTATACGCATATAATAATATTGTTATCAGTAAAAACTCATTATAGTAAATAATTATTTTATCGTGTCATTTTAAAAAATTAAAATTTTAGGGTATTTCGTTTACCTTCGTGAGATGAAGAGTTACAGAGTTGTAAAATTTCCCTCCACCTTTTTTTTATCTGGCTATATGTTTATTTTTTACTCTAAACTTATCGTTTATGTAACGAAAAGATAATGAATTGATTTGTGTTATAAAGAAAACAAAAACATCAACAAACATGTGCCGCAAAATTTTCACGTTATGTTTAGTACTGTTGCGTTTTGATATTACATTACCGTCTTTACTTACATACATAAGTGCCAATCAGATGATGTATTTCCTCAAACGGAAGTCCTTTTTTATGTACAATGGACTAACAGTTGACTTCAATTTCACATGATATTAAGTAACAATGAGGCCGAAGATGGTGAATAGAGGTCGACAAGAAAACTTAGGCTCACAAATGTATAGCTGTTGAAACACAACAACGCTGCTATGACATCATAATCTGAGACTGGTAGTCGAATGAGACAGTATGAATAAAGTTCAGTATTAAATTGATATTTTAATTTAATTAGGTGGAAACAATTGGCGACGCTTACATGGTGGTGTCGGGTCTGCCGATGAGGAACGGCAACCGGCACGCGGCTGAGATCGCGCGGATGTCGCTGGCGCTGCTCGGCGCGGTGCGCGTTAAAACTGTGCCCCATCGGCCCGGTGAGAGGCTTCTACTTCGGATCGGAATGCATACAGGTGTTTAATACATTGTTATAAATCAATAGCAGTTCATGGTTTTAAACGATCAACACGTGATACTGACAAATAATATTTAAATATAGATTGAAAAATCTGTTTAAATTTCGAGTTTGAAATGACTAAGTGAGACTTAGGCCCTAGATAGTAAAACGCGCTCACCCTTCTGGGTCAGCGTATTCTTACGCTGACTTTCACGGTGGACGGGTGTTAAACGGGTTTTAAAAATTCATGTGATGCAAATTATGATATATTCCGTGGCTACAATCAGAATCCTAACTACGAAAATATAACTAGATAATCATTGTTGTCCTATAATCACTTCATTACAGCGTCAGTGAAATAACATTTTATTACAGGGCCGTGCGTGGCGGGAGTCGTTGGACTGAAAATGCCGCGCTACTGTTTGTTCGGTGACACAGTAAACACTGCGTCGAGAATGGAATCACACGGGGAAGCTTTAAAGATTCACGTTAGTCCTAAAACCAAAGAGGTGCTCGATTTGTACGATTGTTTCGAGCTCGAATGCAGGGGAGAGATTTCTATGAAAGTACGTAAGGTAACACATACAATTTGCAAAGGTGTTTAGCTGTAAATAATCAATTGTTATGACCTTTTAGGGTAAAGGAAAAATGACTACATACTGGCTGATAGGTGAGAAGCCGTTAACCATTAAAGCAAATGAGCCGACGAATTGTAGCCAAAGCGCAACTTCAACTAATCCGAGCATAACTTTCCAAGGACCCGACAGTCCCGCAGCTCATTCACTTACTCACAGCCAAAGCCCTGACCGGAACGGAATGAAGGATTGTAACAGAAACACACCGGAGGAGTTAATAAGCGAGAGGGATCGTATTAAACATGAAATCGCAACGTTCGTTGCTAAAGATCTCATAAATAATTTAGATAACGCCGTGAAAGAGTTCAGGAAATCGCAGAGCGCGAACTTTAACCCTGCTCCGCAACTAGTAAACAAACCTCTTTGCAACGGCAATGAAAGGGGTCTAATCACGCCAACGTACGACAAAGAATTAGTTATCAGCAAAGGAAAAGTACGTGACGTCGTGAACAGATTCAACAGTGGAGTCAGCGCTGACGCTCCAGGAAAGAGCAAAACAAAACCGTTGTAGACTGAGAGTTTTTGCACATTTTATTTAAGCCCGGTCTAAAACTTACTATTACAACATAAATAAATAAATTAATAATAATTTATGTAGCGTAAATACTTAATGGTATGTGCAAAGCACTATGTACTCGTTGCTACCAAATCTAGTCATAACTACATGCTTAAAGTTTCAATAAATATTAGTTTGTTGTAATAATTTCATCTTTCGTACTATTTAAAGATAATTGTTGAACATAAACAATACTAGTACATAAACTATAGAAAGTAATTAAAATAATAAAAACTTAAAACATACAAAATGTATATACCTACTACGAGGCTTAATGTCGTAGAAATTTACATTAATTTTCATAAATTATCTTCTTTCACGTTTTTAGTATTAAATAAAACACTACTAGTGGAGTTATAGTACCGACTCCGAGTTTTAGTAGTTGATAACTTATATGAACTTGGTTAAGGCAAGGTATAACGTGTATATGTGTGTCTACAACATAATATGATTGAGATTGAACAAAACAAATGAAAGCTGTAGTGAGAAATGTGTATGTATAATAGGTTCGAAATAACTACCAAATAGTATTATATATTAGGTCCCTTAGTATTTTTACCTATCTTTTTATACTCCTGTATTTTTCTTAACGTTTTTCAATATTCTATTGAATGGGAGACAATGTCATCTTTAGAGTCATGTGTTTACATTAACACCCTATTTAAAACTATTAAATTATTTACTGTATACATAAATTGTAAATAATTGAAAAATGTTCATATTCATAAAAAAGTTGTTAGAACATTAATATGCCAAGCTTATGTTAAAGTAAAGTGTTTCTCGTAGAGATGAAAATTATTTAAATTCTGTTAAATAAATTTTATAGATTTATATAACTGCGTGTTTGGCGTTGATGTATTTTATAGTTACGTTATAAATGTGAAAAATATCTTCCAATAGTAACCTTGTCATTTTAGTATTTTTATTGCATTGTTTTTGACTAGAGATCTTTGAATGATATTAAATATAGGTATTTAAAATATTTGTTGTTTATATTACACAACATACTGCCTGTAATGTACACGTTCAAAATGGACGAAAATAAAGAAGGCAGATGTTCGCTGTTTTCATTACAAAGGACGAAGCAAATTGCTTTATGTTGTTGTGAGTACGTAACATCGACGTCTGAATATAAGGATGGATGATTTCACATTAAAATTCTTAACAGAAAAATGGTGAATACACAACACCTTCAAGATGGTCACATAATCAAAAATACCATTATTTTCGATCCCATAATATGACACGCGTTTATATTACAGTGGAAATAATCTTAAATTTATTTTAGATACAAAATTAATTGTGTATACACAATCAGAATATTAATTGTTTCAATTTATTTTGCATAATATTATTGTCGCTCACTAATGAAAACGCTGACCTGTTTCAACTACTTTCAACTACTTTACAAGGCTCAATTCTAATTAACAACTTCATTATCGCTAATATTATATATACGGAACGACCAGTACATTATTTTAACATCATAGACGTACGCCTTAATATTAAATATGGAGTTTAATAATAGGTTCGAATGGTTAACATTACAGAACACACATTACTAAACATAAACTGTCGCTTATCTGACAGATAACGCAATATTAAAGCAACTAAAAATATACGTAAAACAAAATAAGCTAAAGTCACGGATTCAATTTGATTCATCTCCCAAACAACAACTGTAGTATAAATTGAATCTCGGCTGCTGTCAACATGTCGGAAGTGCCCTACTCAACGCGCCCGCAGATTTTATGCACGTACTTGTATTAACAATTTCCCTGCTCATACAGTACTCGGCATTTTGTTCCGCATGTCGGACTTAAGAGCGGGAAAATCCCGTTTGGTTTTGTTAAGTGCTATTTTTGTCTATCGCAATCGGAGTACTGTGCGAAAGAGCCAATGCTCTACAGGACCGAATCTTTTAGATCTTTTTCGTAACTTACTCTTCTGGCCGACGTGCCAAAGCAAATGCCGTGTACTGTACGTATTTTAATAACCTCTATAGCGCAGTGGTGTGCCCTCTAGCCTTATACTGCGTAGATCCCGGGATACAGGTGTTGTTGAGTCTGGACGGCGGTAGGGTTTCTTGCCTCACCTTTCGACTCTCCTGACTTGTTACGACCCTTAATTTACATCTGCCACCATTAAAGTGTTACTGTTCTTCGACAGTCATACATGTGAGATCCAAATGATTATGGACAAACACGCTTCACCATTTACAGCCTCATTGATACAACGTGAGGTAAATACTTTGATTATTTAAATCAATAATTATTCAGACTGTTTTTAGAGTTTTAGAAAATGCTTTCGCATTTGATAACAAAATTGGAAATAACAAATAAAATAGTCGCTTACATTTCCAATGTGCAAAATGGTATTATAAATTTTCACACTAAGCGTTGCAGATTCGTTAAGTAAATAATGTACGTAAAGCCCTATTTCCATAAAAACGAAGGGGATGGATAATAATAAGGCCATGTTTTATTGCGAAACGAGCTACTTCATTGGCATACCAGTATGGCGATCATACTGGTAAGCAAATCATTTTTACCTTAATAATTGTAGAATTACTCGGCGAATATATTGTAAATAGAAAATCGTTGCAATATAAAGAACTGGTTCTTTACAAATTATATCATATTGTGTACCACGCTGCATTGTAAATTGTACTTATTATTCTGTACATCGAACATAACAGTTTTTTATGAAATATTAAGTAATAGAGTTAATACAATCTCTGAATTCACAAATGTAGGACGAATTTCACTGATCGATAAAGGCTAGAGGTAGGGAGAGCCTCCGTAAAAGATTAAAGACCCGGGGGCCCGACTAATAATGGAGCCAATGTAGTAGGTACACGGTTTCCGCTTCGCCAACCCAAAATCAATTATCACTGCGAATTCAAACTCCATTTGCATTAGCCGTGTGCGTAGATAACTGTACCTAGTAATGTATCAATTAAACACATTGTTACATTCGATTGAAGTCGATCTATTAAGTAATTGATTGTATTACATATCGTTACAATAGTCTGGTATCTCTTTGATGATTTTATTTACTTTAAATGTTTCCTTCTTAGATCTAAAGCTTCTCGTAAATCATCTCTATATTCTCTAACCTGCGGTAGTCTAATGATGTCATTATCATCAACAAACCGTTCATATATATTTTTTAAAATTTTAAAGTAATTTATTCAGGAGTTTTACAATGATCGGTTCTGATATTTACTAGGTGCATTGTTGATTTACTTCTTACGGATCCTACCAGTAGTTGTGTTAACCGTAACTCGTTAGAGAAAAACTTAGAATATAACGTAACGTAATATAAAGTATTTTTTTTTTATATAAGAACCACAGGAGCAATTTTTTTTCCTTTTTTCATCGGTTATAAGCTAACACTTGACATCAACTTTACCTAATGTTAATTGTCAATAAAGGCGTAACTCGAGAAGCTTGTTCGCCCAGAATACTTCTGGCTCTCGTATGTATGACTGCCAGAGCACTGCAATACTGTTATGGTAGTAGATTGACATTGAGGGTGGTGCTAGTCAGGCGACTTTGAAAAACCGTACCACCACCCAGATATCACTACTCCTTTGGCCCGGGAATCAGGCCCGGGATCTCCCCGTTACAAGGCAAGAGTGTAAGCTACTGCGGCACGAAAATAGTCAATACGTGTACCGTTCATATTACTGAGTAAAAATATTTTTAATTAAGTGCACATTTTTCTTAGCAAATATTTCGCGACATAAATTGAGCAGAATTTATTAACATGAACAAGGAAATTTAAGATTAATCTGATTAGCGCCGTCGGAGCAGGCAGTTCATTTGCACTAAATAAACGTTGAATAATTCATAACTTTTATGAATTTTTCAGCAAAACTTTTATTATGAATTAAATTTTATCAAAATTTTAAATTATATTACTTTGTTGAACACATTATAAAATATGAATTAAGAATCGGTAAAAATTATATATATATATATA
>DWQX01003552.1:0-17433 GCA_018245475.1 Pharmacophagus antenor
ATATATATATATATACATTTATATAAATATATAACCTAATTTAGTACCCACAATCAGTAACGCCGGACAAGAAATTAAGTAATTTCGTTTCGCATCAAAATTATTTTCTTTTCATATTCATTGAATTCTTAATTGATGACGAGGAATTTGATGTGTTTCTACTTTTTACAGCGATCCCTTTAATTTTTTTAAAGATTAAAATCATTGTAACAGGTCCCGTAAAACGGACAGAAGTTAAAAATTGTATAACAGGAAATACTGGTTTTGTTACTTTCTACTTTCGACGAAACATTGTATTATTTGTCAGTTTCTATTTATCATTATATATTTTTTTGCAAACAATACATAACCATTGCTACTGAGATTGTTTGTCCCTAACTCTTTATTTTTTTATTTTCATAAATGACTTATTGGCGGCGATGTAACATTTTTGACGAATTACAATCTTAAAGCATGTATGGTAAATTATTTGCGATTATTGTACCTGTAGGTTTTCCACTACACATTTACTTATTAGTACGCGAGTTGTTATTGATGAATAACTCATGATATGTACCAGTAAACGTGAGTATATAATATAGTATGTGTAAAGTGTAAACAATCATTGAGGTGAATATTTTACGCAACAGACACGTTTCACCGACGTCGGAAAAGGAAGCCAACTCGGACGCGTCACGCACGGCCGAATTAACTAAACGTTCCAGAAAATGGACATAACTTATAGCTTGTTCTGCAGGCCATTGAATATCTAAATTTGTAAGTAATGAATCGTAACCAGTTTAAAAAATTAGCGAACTTAATAATAGTGCGTTACGAATTTCATGATCACTTAAGGACAAAAAATCATTTCAAATTTAATGAAATATGCAAGTTTAACTTAGAATTAAAATGGTATTTAAATTGAGATTCCAGTCACATCTCATAACCCTTAGGTTTTAAATTATTAACAGCGTAATTATCTATCCATCACAGCTTATTACTAATCTTGAATTCGTCATAATCATAATCATCTTTTGAGTATGATGAAACACTAATAAATCAATGAAATTAAAAAACAATAATATTTAAAAGAAGGCATGTTTAAACTCGAAAGACAAGACAAAAAATAAAGATATTAATGTATTTCTTTTCCTTACAAGATTATTTACAACACAATTATAATGCACATAACATATAAATTCATTACAAATGTATTTATATTAAAATTATTTGGTGCTAATTTACAAAAACAGGCTAATCACGGTAAATTAAAACAAACTTATAAACAATAATTACAGATCGTTATTCTTCGTCGCTGGTATCCAATTATTGTTTCACATAAAAAAAACAACATCGATGTTAATCAGACGATGAAGTTGTAATCGCATACTTAACATAGTGCCATTCATTGTAATAAAGAAATTTATCTAACAATTTAGTATATTGTCTTATTCATAAAGCAACTGCATTGACCGATCTAGTTTACAAAAAGTTTGCTTTAACCCTTAAAATAAAAATAAATATATATACTATACTCGCCCTCTCAAGAATATTAAAAAAATTAATAAAATTATAAACAAAAAAGTTTAAAACACTAGATTTAGACTTCAGGTATTTGCACTGTTAATTACGCATATACAATTATTACTATTCCATTATTAAAACTGGACACCTTATAATTGTTGCTATTAAATAAATATGGCCGACATCAATAAATCGGTCCAGTACAACATGAATTACAAATAAACTGTATCTCAATAATTCTTAAATTCAAAGACTCATACTTATAAAATTATCCCAATAAATACAAAAAACATAAACATTGGTTGTATTTTACTCCTTTTATAGTTATTGAGCGATAAGATCTCTAGATAGGCCTTTTCCAACTTTAATGATAAATAGAGTTATAGAATTTATCGTGTTGTTTCATAAATACAATGTCGATAAAACACTTCTGAGGAATATGTAACATTAGTGGAACAGACAAGCTACAGTGGAACATTAGTGGAACAAAAAAGCATTAAATATTGTTAAACCGTGTGGTTATTTGCATTTGTAAATAAGTTGATAAGAAATAAATCGTAGCAATAATTTCTGAAATAATCTAAAGAATATAAAAAATTAAGAATACACAATTAAATGTATCCAGAAAGATTACGTAAATATTGATAGAAGGGATAGTAGGATATACAACACAACACGATTACATCTGCCCAAATAAATTAGTAACCTATTTTCAAATACGAAATAATCTGGACAAAAAAAATTAAATCACTATTTGTCAATTGCATATTTATTATATATAATTATTCATAAGGCATATTTACATTAACCGAAAGGCTCAAAAAGCCTATATTACACTATATAGTAAACTATAAAAAAAAATAATACTAATTCTATGCTATTTATGGTACAATTTTTATAAAGTAATACTTTCAATTAATACATGTTAAGACTATTACTGTACACAGTTCCACCGATACCATAAAGTTTAGGCCAACAAAGCCGGCAAACCATACAAATAAAGTATTGTCTATGAGAAGCAATCATTGAAATAAAAAAGTAATTGCTGCGTAAAAATATTTCCAAAAAATGTAGCAATCGAAAACGTTGTACACACCGTGCACATGGCAAATTATCATTAATTTGTAAACAATAGTACAATATTTACATTTGGCGATTTTTGTTATGAATCTAAGTCATAAGTAATCCTCGTCATTGGGCCATTATCATTTAAATATCTTAATTAAATTGGTATCAATGTTTTTTACATAACAAAAAACTATGCAGTAATAAAAAAAAGAGATGAAAATATTTATGAAAATTAAATAAACTTATGAAGAAAATAATTTCAAGCTCATATCAATTCTTATATTTATTATTAATAAGTAGATCTCAATAAGGAGGATTACATATCCAATTCTGTGTGTATAACATGGTCTGTTAATACTAAATGATATAAAAAGTTACTTCACTACACCTTTCTTCTTTATTCGCATTATGTTGGCATTTATATAAATTACGGTATAATCAGGCACTTTTATGGAAGTCAATATTTGACTGTTCTCAAGTATTTTTATTGAACTCTAAATTTCATTGTTTGTCATATACTTTTGTGAGAAGTGTTATAGATTGTTAGTAAGTATTTTGTAGATCACTCTCTCTCTCAATTTTACTTTCCTAGTATTCATAGACAATAATCAACGAGTTAAACACTATCTACAATAATTACTTTACTCCACAAAATCGTTCTTGTTTATATAACCTTTGATATATTAATTTAAATATTAAAACCGTACAATTGATGCAACTAGTTTGGAATGAACACAGCATTTTATATAATGTTCTAGGTTTTTACCATTTTTTATTTTATCTTAATAAAGCCGGCCAATTTCATTATTTTTTTTAATATTGTGAAATATATTATCAAATCAAACAGTTACTATAATTTTAACAAATGCGTATAGACTCCGATTATACACCGGTTCACTGATTACTTCTCCCCACATACACTGTACATAATATTTATATGGACGAATGAACCATTTTTGAGTATATATCACAAATCGTCTCCATTTAATGTGGAAATTGACTCACACGTCTCACGACTACAACTAGCCCCTACTAATTGTCCGGATTCATGCGGACATATTGCTTACGTAGTTATATTTAGGCATAATAACAAGTGCATAAAAACACAAAGTACTTTTATGTATCACCAGGATAGTTTTTTTTTACTTAGCACTTACTAGTGGGAGCTAGAATGAACACTGTGCTGTGCCTTTTTCTTGCGTTGTGCTAACATATCATAGAAAGGATTGTGACTTATTGAGCGACGAAGACATTCGATCCATTCGTCTCGCTCTTCCGCCGTCGATGCTGACATTCTGAAAATAAAAATATATACTTTTTTTAATTTTTATTACTATTTTTGGATTTATTTTTTAATACAAAGAATCCAATGTAAAAATTAGCAATATCTTCAAGTGAACGCAAGTAATATGTCTTGGAACTAACACTTGCCATACTAAGGATGTTTACATTACATCACATTGCATTCACACTTCCCATAAAATCGGAGCTCAATGCAAATGTTGTTGCATGGTATTGCTTGGCGGTATAATCAAACACTTCCTGAACGACTACTACCAAGAAATATCTATCATATGTATTTTAAACTATTTGTTATTATTTAAATCATAAAGGGTTTATTTGATAAAATATGTTCATAAGACATGAGAATATCGTTAAAATTTGTGGTTAAAAGTAATTTCTTTTCGATGAAAAGCTTATTACTTCACTCCCCTTTAATGTAAATGTAAGATCTTATTTATATATTGTTAGGTAAATAATGAATGTAATCTAGTCTTCTCTTTGAACAATGATAAGATGGAATTTATTAATATCAATATTTCCATTTCAGAATAAAGGACAACAACTTGCAGATGTGTAAATGCTACAGCGACGTCTGATGATGCGTAACAAAAAAATAATAATATTAACCTTTCGCTTCGAACGGCGTATATATACGCTCTGGATGAATGACCGCTTGGGTACAAATGGAGTGTAATATATACTTTTATTTCACATATTGTACATATGCAATGCTGTTATTATAGCATCTGGCAACAAAGCATGATTCAAATGCTTTTAATTACTTTATAGCAATCTATAACTCATTGGCAACTAGAAACCAGTCCGCTCCATCCACAGAGATCTAACTTTGTCACAGATATATCGAAGCAAATGGGTTAATTTATCAATTATAAATAACTTTATGGTAATCACTTTAATTATTAAATAACAAGAACTTTATGATTACTTAGGCTAGCGTTCTCATAGAATTTATAATTTCTTTTTTTATACATAGATTAAATACCTGTAAACAGTATGTTTTCCCTCCACTACTTTTCCTTCAGAGTCAGTTTTACAAGCTTTAATGAGATCGGCTCCTCCACTAGCGTATAGTTCTAAACAGTGGGGTCGTTGTCGGTCGCTTGCTGGACGGACCTGAAATAAAAAAAAATAATTTTTGATTAGCAACGTAGGACTATATCGCCTAGAAAATACTGAAGTGCCCAGATTTTTTATTGAAATTATTTTAAGCACTATTAAGTCTAAAAGGCTTTTCTGGATTTACCATTATAGATAATCTACTATAAAAATGGAATATGATAACCAACTGGACATATTGATGTTAAGCTTTCATCATTATCATGTCATGTATTACCATACATATACATAATACACCATGAAAATTGTAATATTTTCATATTTGAAAACATATCTCACCACGGTGCGACACTGCAACTTTTTCAAATTTAAAAAATCAGAAATGTATTGTTTTTACAATATTATTGAGACATTATAATGTCAATAAAACGCTAAAAGTTGACGTGGTATAACTTGTTCATTTTATCTAAATCTGGACGTATAATAATTTTTTAAGATAAAGTCTTAAATGTTTCTCCTCAAAAATTACATTTTTGCATAGTGTTTCACAATTGGGATAAGATATTCAATTTGTATATATATCTAAAACTTCTGTGTTAATATTTTAATAAGCTCAGTTGCAATTAGAATACTTACAGATATATTTTCCAAAGGAATGATACCTCTAGGCTCTTTATCGGTCGTGTATTCGAAATAGTATAGGCAGTTATCATTCAATATGAACCAGCGTCTTTTCCAAGACTTGTATCTGTAATTCAAATAAATTCTTATTAGTAAATAATATTTCAATCGACCCTAAACATATCAGTTGAAATCTAGTTTTATTTAATTACTGAAATCAAAGGAAATTGTAAGTACTTTATAATACCTTATGTTATTTATTGTTGTTTTGTTACGTACATAAGTAAGTTTTATTAAAAATACGTCTACATAAGAGTATTGTGGGTTAACCGCATTGATGCTATGTATGTACCTTCCTCCTTGCTTCCAAAGCCACCCTTCTTTATCCGGATTGAAGAAAGTGTGCATGAGGTCATTACCGTCGTCTTCAGGAATCTTGAACGGCTCCGTTTTTATAGACTCGTATAATGACTGCAATTGTAATAAACAAACAATTGAACATTAGAATACGAGCTTACACTCATCGAATCGCGCTGTATATGGCACAAATTGCTTCTTATCAATAGCAGTTTGCTCAGATAAGGCGACACATGACGGGGCAATGCCTATCAATATTGTTTACCACGTCGCTTTGACGTCAAGCCGCTTAAAAGTTTGCAAGCAAAGAGGTCAATGTCGTCGAAGAACATTTGAATTCTGTAAACAAATTTTCATGGCGAGTTGATACGTTATATTTACATTATTGAGTTTATATTTACGTTATCATTGACACAAATGTAAACAAATTATGTGTCCATGTTAACGGTATAGATGAAAACCATAAAAAAAATAATAACTATATTATATGATAAATGAGAAATAGTTTTGACTCTCCGCGGCGCACTGGTTTACCCACTCGAATTGTAACGCAGAGGTCCCGGGTTCGACTCCCGGGCCACAGGAGTAGTGGAGTCTAGATGGTGGTAGGGTTTTTCGAACTCGTCTGGATAGCTACCGCACTCGACGTCAATCTGTCGCCATAAGAGTATTGATGTACTCCAGTAATCATACATTTTAGAGTCAGTATTCTGGGCAAACACGCTTCACCATCTATGGCCGCTTTGTCACTTAACATCAGAGGAAATCGAACTCAAGTCTGAGTTCATTACTGATAAAAAAATGGAAGTTTTCGATCTATTTTTTCACAAAGTCAAATTGTCATATATACATGATGTATTATCACGAAGGCGCATTTACCGATGAAATATACTAGTCTCGATATAAAACACATAATAAAAGCTTTGTACATTACATGTAAATTTCTATATATTTAAATTTGAACAGTTTACCCACACATTTCATGTTAGCGACATTAGCACGCGCCCACGCGTGATGCATATCATGCATCACAAAGTCCACGTTTATTATTCATTCACATTGATATATGTTTATACAATAGGTTTTAAGCTAATACGTATTGTGAAACTGTTTTGTGTGAAATTATATAGAACAGAGTCCAGGAAAAATTTGTTTCCCTGTAGATATTTGTAGGATATTTCTAAAACATTTTTGATTTTGACAATTCTTTGGTTTGTTACAGCAACATTATCTATTTAATTTTTTACTAATACTAAATTCAAAACACTTATTTTCATAAAATTATTTAAATCAAAACAATAACTTCATAAATAAAATACATTATTGTTAAGTCGTGAGAAAAGAAATTTATAAGACGAAGTGCATATACTTCTGACAATTTATGTGAACCTCACTTGTAACATGTTTGTTTATTTAGATGGTATATTTGGTGTAATCAGTATGACTTATAAAACTTAACGTGTGTAGCATTTGGTTTATTAATGCACTTATTACATGATATTGGCACGATATATATTGTCCATTAATTAAGAATGTCCGCGATAATAACGGCCAAATAATACGGTCCGCCAATGTGCTAAAAACCATCTTTAAAGAAATTGTCAACAAATATTTTATTTGATCAAACCTTTATGCCTTTGGATGTGTACTTGGGCAGAATTAACTTATGACACAAATAGACATATAACAAGAAATGTATTACAAAAGAAGTAATAGTTTATACTTTATATAACATATTCTAATCGGAAATTTAATAAATATACCTATGCTATAATAATACTTTCTTTTCGTTAAAACTTTCACTAAGTTTCACTGGCTGCTTTACCAGAGCAAGCCAGCTTCTGTGCTGTTATAACATTATGTGTATATTATTATCAAACATTACTTTGCGGAACTCCATGACTCAATAAAACAAAAGCTAATTTCCTACTGCTATACGTGGGATCTTTAGGAGATGTTAAGAGTTCGACAGCAGGACGTCGGTCCTGTATGTAATCTACGTGTAATGGCGAAATGCATTGATATTGTATGTAAGTCATAGTATTTGCGATCAAACAAAGCTGAAATTAGAAAAATAATTTGTTTTATTATGTATATGTGTATTTAGTAGACGTTTGGGTTTGTCTGACATATATGCAACTGGTGACCTATTACCTACCAAGAGCAACTCCTGGGGCAGGTCGCCACCATTGTTGATGCCGCGGTTCATAGCGACGAACTGTTCGGGCGTGGGCTTGTCCTTCACGCTAGGATTGTGTAGCGATGTGTTCAGCATTATTATTGCGAAGCTAAGCACGTAACACGTGTCGGCGTTCGTGAAAATGTCGGGGTTGAGCTGGCAGTATCGCTGCGCGAAGCACTCCATCATACGATCGATCTTCTGCGCCTCGCCCGGCAATCGAAAACTCCAAAGAAATTGCCTGTAATTATTATTAACAATTAGTTTTAAAATGCAACAAATAAATTACTTATCTAAATGATACTACATTTGTATAGCGAGTCAATCAGGAATATTTCTTAATAATATAAAAATATTTGGAAACACATAATTACCATATAGTTTCAAGATATTTAAGTGGGCATAAAATCAAGTACAATGTGATACTTCTACGGGCAATCGTTAACATCAAAATGCTATTTCGATGTTCCGTGACAGAGGCGTTGTCATTTCCCAACGTGACTCACTTCTATGACGTGACCGCTTCGGAGCAAACTAGTAACCGTTACTGATAACGATGTTATACATAATGTAATATTAAAATTTTGATACACGCTAACCCTTAGAGTGGGCTAACCATTAGTTGATAGTTAATGTTATTAATAAAGTATTAAGTTAAAATGATCGAGACCTTTTATTTGTAATATTTTATTACATTCAATTTTTATTTTTTTTTACGAAAATTGTTGAAATAATATGTAAAAATAAATTATTTGCAATTTTTTTATATTCATATTATAATTTTGCAATAAAATCGCAATGTACACCCAAAAATAATCATGCTTATTTTCACACTTTAGTATAAGAATTTAGTATAAAGTAAAGGAACTAAAAATATACGCGTCGATTACGATACTAAATATATTCGCGTAATTGAGAAATTCCCCTTTGCATTCGACTAACTGAAACAAAAACTGAGTAACTTTTGGTTCAAAGCATTTGAGCTGCGTGCAGTGAATAAGATTTTTAGCAATATCGGAAGTATCTATTAATGCGTAGAGGCATGTTAATTAATCAATATAACCAGATAACTGTGTAGTTATAATTTACTAGTTTTTATTTATTTTTTCATCTCAGTTATAATACATTTAATTATCAAACGTTTGTACCACGCACTCCACTGAAAATTAAATCTTGTAACTTATTGTAATAATTTTTATTTGACCAATAATACTAAAATGTTAAATAAATAGCCAAGTGCGATTAAGACTTGCACTGCGTCCCGAAATGAGTTCCATACCATAAACACCGTTAAAATTTCGTTTCTTAGTACTATTATTAAACATTTCTTATTTGTGTAAAAAATATTTATGCTCACTATAAACATGTTGCATAACTATTACAGATTTGGTTAATTGCTAATATAACAGTATCGACAAATAATATACTAATAGTAATAGTAATAATGACGAAACAACTTTGCTTGTAGCGTATTGTATTGTGGGCTTGTCGAAAGATAATTTTTTTCCGTATTTTTTGTTATATTGTTCAATGGCTACGTACAAGTACAAAGAACACATTCATTATCACAAGCAGGATACATAGCTCATGGACATTTTTGTGACTAAAGCAGGAAAAACCCCTTATATCGATTGTAAATAATATCACTCCAAATTAAGTTTCATGCGGGTACGCCGAGAATGTTCACCGTGCATTACAGAGTACCGATGTTTTAAAAAAAAATGAACGTATTTCGTCCGTTGTGTATTTAACATGAGTTTCGCAAGTAATGGTACATGAAAATAAAAAATATATAATAAAATTGACAATACACGTCATCGTAATTATGTTTATTAAAAAAAAAGATATTTTCTAGCAACTGTAACAGTGATGGCTAAAATATAGGAATTCGATCTCTGCTATTTGATTGTCTTATTTAAATCAAAGTTCTATCTAGTACGCAAAAATCTTAGAACATTATTACTTTAAATATATAAGCGTAAAGTTACAGGGCTTTTACCCGAGCTCATTTATTTTTATCAAGCTCTAACATTACTAAACATGATATAAAACGAATTCATTTTATGATATCCACATAGATTCACAATTTTATTGATTATACGGTAGTATAGAATTAATCTCCGGGTTTGAAAAAGTTTATGAAAGTGTTGTGTATGCAATACAAAGGATTGACAGAACTGAATGTCTTCTATTGTAAGACATATGGTACGAATTAATTCATAATTGTAATTTTTAATTATGTTACATTATTGTTTAATAACTATTTCAAGATATAGATAAATATAATAATTATTTTTTTAATAATTTCTTATCCCTGGTGACATATATTTTTCGTTAATCAAAATATATCTAATGTTATTTAAATAAGTATAAATTTAACATAAAAGATAGATATGTAAATTTCTATCGATATAGTAAATTTTGTAAATATAAATATCTGTTTTAACCCTTACCAAGTAGTATCTGCTATTAAAAAATCGTGACACGGAAATTCTAGGTTGTAATCTAAAATAAATATAATCTCTCATTCCCTGAAGAGCAATAATCATAAGGCGAAAAATAAACAGTAGCTAACAAGCATAACAGTTGATAAAAATTATACCCTATCGCAAAGAAAACATGATGATGATGATGATGAAAAAATAAATGGACGGAAAACCGAGAGACTATTCAGATTTATGTTCAGCAATGGACATCAATTGGCTGTGATATGTTAAAATTTTTTTTTTTAGATACGTGCAACTACAGGATTTATTTGTTATGGAGTAAATATAAAATAGTTTAAATGGAGGAGGCTCTTTTACCAACCTTAATGCTTGTACTAATATCAAGTCCGTAAAATCGTGCAATTCCACAAAGGCTCGAAGAACGGCTTCGTTAAACTCTGACCGCTCGCCTAAGTAGTCGCCAATCGCGGTCTTGCTTAACCCCTCCCCCTTATGTAGGAACTGCGCCACATCCTCGGGTGTCCTTTGCAGCAATCCATTCTCGTAAAGATATTCTATACCTGAAGAGGAGAAAATAACATTGAGTATTTTTTTTTTAAATAAACCTGATCTGGAATATACTAGTACAGTAAGCATAATATTTAGCTAGGTTGTACTATTTCATTATAGGTATTATACAAATGTTTAAGGCCATTAAAACGATTTAAAATTGAAAAAGAAATAAATTCAATAACACAAACAACGTGATATTTAGAAAAAGATTAACACAACACCTGCTTCTAAAAAAGTACTTCCACAAAGAGGTACTACATTGCTAAAAGGGATAAATAGGCTCTTTAACGTCCATGAAAGTCGTATTCTTGGTGACGTCATTCACTTACGAACATTTTAGTTAGTTTTTAAATACATAAAAATGGCCATAAAAAATAACGTCAACAGTGTCAGTAACATCAACAACTTTGTAACTTGGGGGAAAAACAATAAGATTATCCGAAGTGTAATTTGAATTATTCATATTACACACACATGCACATGCGAGACTATATAGGTAGTTTGATTATGCAATATCGTTAGATCGTCAGTGGGGCGCTTGATCTATTACTGATATATTATTACAAATGCCTTTGAAACTAGGAACGGTTAAATCTATAATTACAAAGTAATAATCAAGGACTTTCGTAATATTTAGTTTACATCATTTATATTTGTACTAAGTCTATATTACTATCGGAATCTGTACGTGCAATACAGTTATGGTTATATCAGACAATATGTGCATTAATGTAGAAATTTTATTATTAATGTTTATTAATATATGAGTACGTATATTATATATAAATGAATGATTATTTACTTTCCGCTCATAAACCAGAACCAATATTTTCTATTAATATGCTCTAATTAATTTCACTGTCATGTGTTTGAATTTGCGTGAAATAGAGGTCAGGTTTCATTTAGAATGTAAAATAGTAACAAGAATTAAATGAAATAAAAATCGATGAAAAACATATATTAGACTAGAATTTTTAATTAATCTTAACGCTGAAATATAGTTATAAAATTTAGTACTAAGATTTAATAAAACACCGCTACTATAAATAAAGGTTAATATAAAACTCAGTGTTAAGAAATTAAGCTTAAGAAAAATATACATTTTTTTAAACAGTCTCCAAAAATTTCAAAGACAAACAGTGATATTTGCACTCTGTATAGCCGCAGAAACAGGCGCTGCGGTAATGCCAGGAACTAGGCTGCCTCAACTAGACAGTCTACCCTTTCAAGCATAAAGCAAGAGTTTATGTGCGGGAAAAAAAGAAACCTGATCTTTCAAAGCACTGCGGTAGTACTTGGTAAGGTTTTATTAAGCTTAAACGAGTGATACAGAATCGGCTAATGAAAAACATATTTAAAATTGAATTATCGCTGCATGTTACGCATTATGTACATTGTCTATTTAAAACCAGAACGCAAGTATTGTCTTCCAACGTGTTATTTCCAACGGTAACTTGTAGTGAGAATGCACAAGTTTTCAAATGAAATACACCTTCAATTTGTTCTCTGCTAATTGACTTCTTGGTTCAAACATAACCTAATTAATTAACAAATACATATACTATCAAAAAAGGATGTTGGACACGTTATACATTACTATAGCAAAGTAAGAGACATTTATGGTTGTTTATTATAAAACGAATATAAAATATTTAAATAAATAATTATACAATTACACCTGTGATACTTTCCGCATTAAGATTAATATTAGCCACAAAGCAGTTTTTATTCATAAGCTTATTTATACAAATTCCTTAACGAAGCAGAATATAATAAAGCAAGATAATATTGCCGGGTACAGGTATATAAAATACCTCAGAAACCGGTTTATAAAATGACATCTGCGTTCAATATGTAATTAGTTACAGAGCAATGACTACAGTCGCAGGCCATATTATACATAAATTGTAACATTGACGTTACACAATGTTAGATTCAGCAGGCTTATTAGCATCTCACAGCAAATAAAATCTTTTATATACTATGAAAGAGATAAAAAATGCAATATAAAAATTCATATAACAAATATATCAAATACTTTTTTCACTGACAATAGGATAACATTTGACCTTAATTACACGGTAAGTGGCAATAGATAGTCGCATATGTTAACGTTAAAAGGTGGAACAGCAATGCAGTTACTACAGCAGACAATATATAGGTATGAAACCGCCTGTGTTATACAGGCGGTTTCCTAAATCATCCAAATATAATTAACGCTGTAATAAGTATCACAACTAAGCCAAAAATTTAGTTTTAGTTGTCAATTCTCTATCTTTAAATGGGAATCGAACAAATGCTTGACGAATCTCGTATTATCTATGGTTCCAATGTACATCTTATACGACTAACAATTATATGTAAATAAATTTTAATAGTGTTTTATTTTTAGAAATGGAATAAAACTTGAACGGTTATTGCTTCTTAAGTTATCTACTCAGCTGTGGCAATTTTCTTTGTACCTTCGTTATTTATACTAATACAGTTTATTTTTAACAGAAAGATCCAATAAGTCTTCAAATGGGTAACTTATCATAAATTACCAGTTTAAGCTTTGACATTTCGACATTACACAAACATAATTCGATTCCTGAATTAAACACGTCAATCCTATTTCTGAATATATAAAATAGTTTTCACATACCCTCATCAAAATAAACAATAAAAAATTTATTCATGACGAATAACTTTGATAAGTTATAAATGACTAGAAATGAAATCTTCTCAGTTATGACAAAGAAATGTATGGCCATGCCAAAACCCGAGAGCCTATACAGACATAGATAGATTAATAATAGGTTAATGAAAATAGCTTGTACTAGTAGTTAGTGATTAACATTGTAATAAAAAAATATTAAATTTTTAAAAATTACGCCTAGACAGAACATACATTTTCAGCGCAAGGACGGCGCTTTGTAAGAGGTTTCTGCGTACCTAACCTACATTCGTCTTTTAAGAATTGTATATTAGCTACGTTATAACATCTGAAACGATTCCCTTGAGCATTATTTAGATAGAGATGTTTTTGCTTCTATAAAAGTGAAGAACTTTTTTATATATTCAACTATCAAACGAAACCATTTTTGCATTAGAATGATACATTGCAGAACATATTAAAATAGCCCTTGAGAATATCCATTTTTGAAATAAAAAGAAACATTATTAAATCGTTTTAGCCTTTGGTAACTACGATGACGCTATAGATAAAACAGGATACAAACTGAACACGAAAAATACTTATTACAATTTACAAACACCTGGTACTGGTCAGTAAGAGCGTGGGAATGCCGCACCTGTCATCGACGAATGATACCACAATGACGACTTCTCTATATATGAGACGACGTCACCTAGTTTTTAATTGATGATCTACATCTGTTAGTTCCAAAGAATCTATAGTACCGAACGTTATTTCTAAAGTATTTGAGCTTGCTATCGTCGAATTATTATTATGCTTACATTAATTGAGATAATTAAAAACTAGAAATAATTAAATAAGCACACGAACACTTTATTTTCTGATAATATATATATAATAGCTTCAGTGTTCTAGACTGTATTTACTGTATTTTATTACAGATACAATGTTTTCTACATATTATTTAGAATGTGATATTGGTATAAATAGATAACTCAAGCAGCACTTAGCAGGTGGAACTCTCTTATGATATCCTTCTTTATTAATAATAAAAAAATATTAACGTTTAATTAACAGTGAAACGAAATAATAGAAGCGATGACCTTAATTACTACATTAAAGTCACATAAAGATAAAACTTACCTTCAGAACGTTCATAACATAAAACTTTGATAACCGGATTGTGCCTTGGATCGTAATAATAATACGCGCGCGGAGGGTGACGAAAAGCGTTTCTTAAAATTTATTTATCGAAAATACGCCTTGATGTACGAAATTGTCGTAAATACTTTAGGTAAGTTACACAATAGTCTCTGGGCTTAATTTTGGAGTTATTTCAATTAATTTCATTTAAGATATCTTAAAAGACATACATTAAACAAAATAGAGGTAATTTTTTTTCTGAAAATTAAGTTTGTGATTTGTACTTACCATACCTGTTTATACTTTTCATTTACATTAAAATGTTTATGTGAAGAATGAAACAACGGAGCCTTTCTTAAGTTTCATAAGAAATATATAACTAAAAGATAATTTTGCTAATCAACCGCTATTTGTAAAAAGAATCCGATCTTACCCTTTTTTGGATCCATGTTGAATTTCTTTCTGCCTATGCTCATCTGTTTGGCTTTACTGTTCTGTTTGCACTCCTCCTGGCCGTCCAAAGCCTCGAGCTCCGCCACCACTTCACCCAGTTCATCTTTAAGTTGCTGAAAAAAAATACTAAATAACTTAAACAGGTAATTAAATCAACGTGTTTCAGAAAAATGTCCTGTTTACAGAAGCCAAGTTAAAATAAATGAAAGAAATGCTACGCCAGTTTAACTTTGATAACAAACTATATGGCTAAAAAAGATTTTACAAATGAAATAGAAAATAAAAACAATGCTCTTATAGAAAAAAAAATTAATTAAAAAAAATTGTTAAGTTATATCGTTTTACTAATATCTAAAGTCAATATAAGGGTAAGAATTGTGAGTTTGCTTTTAACCTTTTGAATGCATATGACGAGTGAGACTCGTCATCTGTTTACTTGGGCGAAGTTACGGTGGACGAGTCTGACTCGTCATCTGAATTTGAGTTGATTTTTGCGCCACCCCACCTAGTTGGCGTTGATCGCAAACAATTACCTAACCTTTGTTTTCGACATCTTACAGTTGCAAATAATTATTATTTTATCCCTGCTTTTTTTGGTACGCTATTTTAAGATGTCTGAATTAAAAAAATAATTTTATGACAGAGAAAATAATAGTTCCAATGAAGTAGAATTAAAGCTGTATAATAACAGCGATTACAGTGAATTAGAGTAAAAATAATGAAAACGACATGTTTTGAAAAATACCACATGGTACAAAATTATTAGACTAAGTTCGTTCTTGTTCTTGATAAATATTTCTATTTTGTTTCAATTATATATATATTTACATTTTCGTAATTAAAATGTTCTATAAAAAATATATTTATATCACCAATATAAGTATATTCCAAATAAAATGTAGTACATCTACATATTATTCCAGATCGGAACAAATTAATTCCGTTATATATGCATAAAAGTCTCCAAATAATTCAGTACTCAAAGGGTTAATAAATTCCTGTTTACAATTTGCATCTAGAACACTACGCGCTCTTAACCTTTTCAATAACAATACGATGTAACTGAATCACATTAAAAATTAGTGAAATGCAGAATTTTGTTTACATTTTCCTAGGACACTTTAGGATTACGTGGTATCGATGTAAACACACAGCAAACAAACAAATTAAACCTGATTAAAAATATTCAGTCTGATAAAATATTAACTGGTACATACTGTGCACCAGAAACCTTGAAAGGGTTAAATCACCTTAGCCTATCCTATCATAGAATAGTGCATTAAAAACAGATATAATGATTATTTAAAGAGCGAAGACAAAGTAACCAGGTCCTAATCACAGGTACAAATTGCAGTGAACATTCCTGCGCCGTACAACGATGTAACGCGACTGCAGCCAGCGACAAGGTAAACCGCAAAACTCCGGCGTGTTCGCGATTAGAATATATCGGATTGTGTTTGCTTTCACACTATTCTATTACTACCAGTAAAAGTAAATAAAGTAAATAAAAATATTGTCAGTATACATTGTATTAAAACACAAATTAATAGTGCAATGAAAATATCAAAAGTCCATTGTTACAGTAACGTATAGAAGCAAAACATGTGTATAAATATGGTGAAACACGCTCTGTTAGTCATATTTAAATGCTGATTCATTTCACATTCCCCTTCATTTTAACTAAAGTCTACAATTTCTTTCATTAAGGAAGGCAAGATGATCGTTAAATAGAAGTTTCGTAAATTACATAAAAAAATATTTTTAAATGAGGCACATAAATAATCCTACAACTAGCGGTGACGATGGATATTCATGCGATTATAAGGACAAACAGTTCATTTTATATATTATAACATTTCTACATAAAAATAAATATAAAAGAGATTGCTTTTCATTTACACTATTAAAAAAACAATTAAATTTTATTCTCAACTTCCAAGCTATATTTTAACAAAAATTGGATAACTCCGATCGAATAGACTTGTACCTGCTACGCTCGAACATTTTATAAAAAGTTTGATATACACTGCCGAACAAAAGTTTGAGACCACCTTAAAAAAAATTACAATATTGAATAAAACTCCAAAAGTTAGTGCTCTACAAATTATTTA
>DWQX01003553.1:0-17432 GCA_018245475.1 Pharmacophagus antenor
AAGGTAAATAAATAATTTGTAGAGCACTAACTTTTGGAGTTTTATTCAATATTGTAATTTTTTCAAGGTGGTTTCAAGCTTTTGGCCGGCAGTGTATGTGAAGAATATTCACCTTAATTATACCAACACGAATATTGTTTCCAGGCCACATTATACCAGCCAAAGTTAACCAAGTGTATAAAGTAGGAGCAACATAACAAGATCCCCAGAAACCAAAACGTGCACATCTCCACCAATCGTAACCATTTTGTGAACCTACAAATTTTAAAATATGTAAAGCTTCAATGATCACAAGGACACAATTAAAATAGAAAATGGGTTTGGTAATTTGCTTACCAAAATCTTTTCCTTCAAATGTTTGCTGTATAAAACTTGAAATTGGCCAAATAACACCGTAAGACGCCATGCCTCGTAATAATGGGTACCTATTGAAAAGTACCGTAATTTTGCTAAACACAGTCATCCTTCAATAACTATTAAAAAATAAAGATTAAGTTATTTTACGAATATATTGGCAATCTACCAACTACCAGTAAAGACTACTAGGTCTAATTAACTAAGACCGATCATTTTCTATTTCTAAACATAGCCTTGCTCATGTTCGTAGTATTTAAAACAGCACACATCGTAATAGGAGAATTTGAGTGCGATGCTACTTTTTAAACATTGAATTAGCCACTTCATCATATTCTTTTATTTCCTATTATTATAAATATAGTTTCTATATATTTAATTTAATTTGGAATTCTGCCAAATGACAACCATATGTCAACGTCAGAGTGACGTCTGTTGTCCATATTCAATTCGCCTCAAACAAGGGATAGTGATGATTAGTGACCATACAGACTGTATGGTTGTTTTTTTTTATAGGAAGAGTAGGCAAACTAGCGAGCGGTTTATCTTATGGAAAGAGATCACTGTCGCCTGCGTTGCCGACCTTTAAGAAAAAAATAGGTTCCTTTCCTTAAGCCCCCTAAGTCGTATTGGTTCGGAAATACCGCTGGCGACAACTGGTTCCACGGGTACGCTATAGTTGTGTAAACCGTTTTAATTATGACAGACAAAATAGTTACCGTATATTTTAAATTTTATTTCTTTACTTTTTCTGTTATTTTCTTGTAAGGTATGGGAAAAACTAAAGCTTAGCTTGATAACTATATGTTTAGTTTCATCGTAGTAATAGTAACTTATATAGAAATTGTTCATTATTGCGAATAAAGCGTCCAAAATTATAATTTATAACATCCTTAAATTGAATTATAAAACCCTTTTTAATCCTTTAATGATATTTTTATTATTTTATGCACTATGAAAATAAAATAAAAAAAAAACATTTGTAGGATAAAGTAAAAAACAATAAAACTAAAATATGTTTTAGTAAATTTTAGTTAATTATATTTTACCGATGACTGTGCTTGTAGATACTTTTGCCTTTATGTGTATATATTTTAAAACCATTATAATTCTGTAAATCATATGTCAAATTCATGACAAAGTAATATAGCGGTTGTAAGAAAAATAAAAATATTCATATGTATTCCTAACTTGTTAATCTTCGTTTGGGATTAGTATTATTAAGAACTACAAAATAAATTCGAAACGAATTTTTAAAAAGTATTAGTATATATTTTAGAATACATTACAGATCATGTTACCTTTTCATTTCTGATAAAAAAAAGAACCTAAATTTAGTTGCGATTTCCAATATGACCAATAATTCTCTTTTATTTTCTATTAACAATGAAGGTAAAGTATACGCTCTTTCAACGAGTGGATCATGTTGGAGAGAATTTATGTATCTCGGCATAGAATTTAAAACGTTGTCAGCTGTTCCTCATTTTTTATGGGCAGTTGGAGGTGATCGACAGATTTACCTTCATGTCCACGGTCTTGAAATACCAATACGAGTAAAAGAAGAATCTTATGAAAACGAAAGGTGGCTCCCGTTAGAAGGTTTTTCTGGAAGGCTGTTGCCGACAGATAGATATCATTTTTCGTCTCATGATGGCAGTAAAGACAGATCAATAGATGGCATTAGACTTCCTTCTATGGCATGGCAATGGGAAGGCGAATGGCAGCTAGAATTGACATTGGATGGGCAACCATTAGATCATGATGGATGGAGTTATGCAGTGGACTTTCCAGCACAATTTGCTCCAATTAAACAATGGAAATCTTGTGTAAGAAGAAGAAAGTGGATTAGATATCGGAAATTTAGTGCAATGAACTCATGGTGTGCTATTGCACCCTTGCATAAAGATCCTACTCAAGAACCCTTTATAGATGTTAGTATTGGTGGGAATCAAATTCCATATGCTTCACCAGGTACACTTTCAGTTTGGGCTATTACTGCTCATGGTCGTGTCATGTATAGAACTGGGGTTAGTACCTGTTCTCCAGAGGGACAAAAATGGATCAATATCAGTATCCCACCAAATTGTGATATTAAACAAATTTCAGTTGGCCCTACTGGTTTGGTTTGGGCCTTGTTATGGACAGGAAGAGCTATTATAAGAAAAGGCATAACTAAAGATTGTCCAACTGGTGAAGCTTGGTTGGAAGTTAAGTCTCCATTCGAAACAAAATTGACTGTACTCTCAGTTGGATTTAATGTTGTTTGGGCAGTTAGTTCAGATACTAAAGTATGGTTTAGAAAAGGAATAGATGGAAATTCAGCAGGAAACTTAGAGCTAGCTGCTATGGGTACTGGATGGTTAGAAATAAATGGTAATATGGTCCAAATTTCTGTTGGAATTAATGATCAAGTTTTTGCTATAGGTGAATCTAATAAAAATGTTTATTGGCGTAGTGGTATAACACCAGTAGAGTTATCTGGTAAAAGATGGAGAATGGTGCAAGCTAATATGCAGTTGAGTAGAACATCAAGCACAGCAAGTATTATTTCATCAACTTCTAATCCAAAACACCACAGTCTTAGTTTGTTATCTGAATCAAACACAACTGAGTTAAAGTCAAATATAATTTTGTATAGTTCTTGGGAAGAATCACATTCAGCACCAATTGAAAATACTTTATCGATTAAACCTAGAGAATCACGCCCAAAAAAATACAATATCCTTGATAGCATTGATTTAACAGGAAAGAGTTATGAAACTACATTAAAAAATCCAAGAGCATGGAGTCCAGTGCGCAGTGTTGGTTCTGTTGTTGGTATGGAAGCACAACCAGACAGTGATAGTAGTGTATTTGATGCTGATTCGGGCATGTTCTTTGATGATGAAGTAAGTCAAACAGCTTGGGGGACTTGTGATACCTCTTGGGCTTTTGTAGAAGCTGGGGGATGTTCTTTGGATAATGTACAAGTCCCATCTTGGTTTTCCGACTCACAAAATGCTTATAATTCTGATATGACTGCAAAATGGAGAATACATATACTAGAAAGTTTAAAAAATAGAAACATTTCAAATTTAGATTTATCGCGTTATGGTTTAGCAATTGAAGAAAAAGGATGGACTCGCAGCAGTGAAGCTAGATTGGTTAACATTAATAATTCCAGTGAGGACTGCATAATCTCTTTATATTGGCATGCTATTGAAAATACAGGTACTTTATCTGTATTTCAACCTGATGGCACCATAAAATTTATTCTAAATTTAAGGGAAATTATTAGTATAACAACTTGTTCAGAACCAGGCAATCCAAGAATTTCGTTATTTGTTCCAAGCCAAGGCAAAGACATTATTAAAATACAATATATGACTGAAATGGAACAGGAAGAATGGTTGAATGTGTTAATTGATATCACATCTCAGATACATGGGCTCTCAGGGAGACCATCAAATAATTCTGTTTGGGCTATAACAAATTCTGGAGATATATTGAACTGGGATCCCATGCCAGCTAAACTAAACTCTGAAGAAAATGGAAGATATACAAAAGGGTTTCAAGTCTTTGGCAAAAACATTGCCACAGGCTTCATAACAACTCTTCATAACAGTTTTACTCCCGGATGCATACTTACTATGTCAGGATGCCTGTTTGATGAAATAACAAGATTTTATATTAATCTACAGGGTCCAGAGATAAAGAAGCAAAGACATAAAATAGAAACTGAAGTTACTGAAATTCCTTTTCATTTTAATGTTAGGTTTGATGAAAATACTGTTGTGTGTAATTCAAAAAATGCTGGTAGTTGGGGTTCTGAGGAAAGACACAAGCTACCATTGGCTAAAGGACAAGAATTTTCTATGAAAATTTTATGTGAAGTTAAGGGATTCAAAGTTGTGATAAATGATGAGAAATATTGTTCTTTTAAACACAGAATGTCTCCTGAAATCATAGCATCAGTGTTAGTGCAAGGGCCTTTTCAACTTTACAGCATGGAATATTCATCAACTAGTGTAATAATAGGACCTGATGAAATGTATTGGCGAATACTGGGAGGTTATATACGAAAAGTAGAATGTTGTCAAAAGGGTTATGTTTGGGGAATATCTCATGACCATAGGGCATGGGTTTATACAGGTGGTTGGGGAGGTGGTATTTTAAAAGGTATGTATGAATATTTAGGAATAACACAATTTTTTCAAATACCTTTTAATTATAAAATATATTTAGTATAGATATACAAGCAAGATTTTTTCATATTTCAGGAATTGGAAGTAATGATGGCATACACTCAATGACAGATACACAAACATACTGTGTTTATGAAAATCAAAGGTGGAATCCTTTGTCCGGATATACTTCAACAGGACTTCCAACTGATCGTTATATGTGGAGTGATATAACAGGAAAATTAAAAAGGACTAGGGAACATACAAAATTATTAAATCGCCATTGGCATTGGGTAGATATAAATATTGGAAATAATTTAAAAGTTTATTTATTACCATAATTTAATAAAAATTAAAAAAAATAATAGACATTAATTAATAGAGGAAAAACAATTACTATATTATCACTTACTTTTATTTGACAACAAAATTTTAAAATAATTATTTAATATGATTTATTTTTAGATATCTGAATGGATGATTGATTACAACACTCCTGGTGGTGTTGATAGTGAAGGATGGCAGTATGCAACTGATTTTCCAGCACCATACCATGGTAAAAAAATCTTTACTGATTGCGTGCGACGGCGTCGGTGGTACAGGAAAGCACAAATTAACACTGAAGGACCATGGTTACGGGTTGGAAACACAGGTTTGCTGGATATATCTATCTGGGTGAGTGATTATAGAAATTGGTTTAGATGTATCCAGTTAACTATAATAACATTAAATTCATAGTAAAGATACCTTGTAAATTTTATTTTTAGCGCCAAGTAATAGCGGCCTCGTCGAACACGTCGAAAAGGAACATAAAAATTGATGTTACTTTTCAATGCGTGTCACTTTTATTTCTAGAGAGGTGTATATGAACGCTCAGGAACGGTTTTGAGCAGGGGTGGTATTTTGAGTGATCACATAATCTATCGTCAATAGCGGACATTTCTGTAAACCTTTTGATAATACGGTACATAAATTCATTTTATATACCAAGTGTGTCTTTACCAGTTTAAAAATTTCGATTCTTGTTTATAACACTTATTGAAGTGCTGTTATTGCGAGTAGATTTTATTTTACGCCCTTACTTTTGCGTAAATTAATGCCTCAAAATGAAACGCTGGTCGTGCACTTCCACCCTCACCTACTGATAGCATGAGTGATAACCAAGCTCCACTAACCCGACACTACACAGGATATCCCCAACATCAGCCAAGGAGAATTGAGGATAGCTCTTGAACAACTGAAAAATGGTAGAGCTCCTGGTGAGGATGGTTTTACAACAGAACTGCTGAAAGCTGGAGGAGCTCCAGTTCTGAAAGTACTACAGCACCTGTTTAATACCGTTCTACACAACAGAACTACACCATTGGTATGGACCAGAAGTGAGGTTGTCCTGTTCTTTAAGAAAGGTGACAAATCCTTGCTAAAGAACTATAGACCGATCGCACTCTTGAGCCATATTTATAAGGTATTTTCAAGGGTTATTACGAATCATCTCTCCCGTAGGCTTAATGACTATCAGCCTCCGGAACAGGCTGGATTTTGTAAAGGCTACAGTACTGTGGGCCACATCCATACCCTTCGGCAGATTATACAGAAAACCACTGAGCATAATTTGCCATTGTGTATGGCCTTTGTGGATTATGAAAAAGCCTTCGATTGTATCGAGATCTAGTCTGTTCTGGAATCTTTACAGCCATGCCAAGTAGACCACCGCTATATCCAGATGCTGAAATGGCTGTATGATACCGCGACAATGACAGTTCGCATCCATGGCTAGCAATGTAAGTCGATCCAGCTGCAGAGACAGGGTGGGACAGGGGGGATTTCATATCCCCGAAACTGTTTACATGTGCGCTGGATGACGTGTTTAAAACGCTGGACTGGATGGAGCGAGGCGTCAACTTCAATGGGTAATACATTTCACATCTTCGGTTCGCGGATGATGTCATAATGACTGAATCGTTGGAGGATCTCAAACGAATGCTCAACGATCTCAACGCTGCCTCTCGATGCACGGGGCTACGGGTGAACTTAGGAAAGACGAAAGTCGTGTCTAACGACCTCGTTATTCCCCGCCCGGTAACCATCGAGGATGAAGTTATTAAAGACTATGTCTACCTCGGACAGTACTTACAACTTGACCGTGGTAACTTCAATATAAAGATTGATAGACGCATTCGATTGGGCTGGGCAGCATTTGGAAAACTCCGGCACATCCTCACCCCGCGAATTCCTCTTTCCTGCGATCACTTACGGAGCGGAAACTTGGACTTTGAGCGCTGGGCTGGTCCACCGACTTAAGGTCACTCAGCTTTCGAAGGAAAGAGCTATGCGGTATTTCTCTAAGGAATAAGATCCGAAACGAAGAAATTCGACGGAGAACAAAAACGGTCGATATAGCTCTTAAAGTCAACAAATTGAAGTGGCAGTGGGCCGGCCAGATCTGCTGAGTCATCGATGGCAGATTGGGGAGGAAAGTCTTGGAGTGGAGGCCGCGCATAGGACGAAGGAGTGTAGGGCGCCCTCCCACCAGATGAACTGACGATTTAGTCAGAACGGCGGAAAGCGGTTGGATGAGGGAAGCAGAGGACCGCATATGGTGGAAGGCATTGGGAAAGGCCTTTGCCCGGCAGTGGACTGATACAGGCCGACAATGATGTGGCCGTTCTATAAATGTTTAATGTTGATTTCAAAATGTATCACTTTCAAATTTGAAAAATACAGTTTTAGATTCATCTATATTTTAACATCATGTAATATTTCATTATTTATTATTGAATATTTTTAATAACTGCAGACAGAGTATTTAAGAAGTTTGTATTAAATATAAACGTTTTATTATAATGATTTCATGTTTTAGGGTAATGAAAAAGACGTATGTGTATGGGCTGTGACAATTGGGGGCGATGCCATTTATAGAACTGGTGTCACTGCTACAACTCCTGGTGTAAGTAAATATTAGATAATTATCTTAGATATACTGTAAAATATACCAATAATTAAGGAATCTGTAAGTTCTCTCTCTTACTCTCTATTAATTTGAAATTATGTTGGATGGGGACAACCAAATCTGTAATTGTCGTTGTTCCTAAATCAGACAACCAAACAAACTTATAACCCAGTGACTGTAGAGATACGTCATCCTTGGAAGTAGGCAAGTGGTTTTCGATCTTGGAGTGAGGATATTCCTTATACATTACGTACGGGTCACGAGATATCTAGTTTCTAACAAATCGCACAAGGTTTCGATTAAACTTTTTTTCTCCAATCAATCGGCCAACTTAACAATAATTTATATAAATATATTACAACAAATAAATGAAAAATTTAAGTATATCTGCTTTCTATTTCTTGCCAAACATGCTTGTGAAGCGTCCAAAAACGTGTTAGTCGTTCAGAACACCGTACGCGATGTGTTTATATTTCACTAGTACAGTACTAGAAACTTTGACAATGACAATGTCGTCGAGACCCTGCAGGTCCTCCAGAAGCGTTTCACCCGGCTCGCTACCGGGGCGGAGTGGTACCAGAGGAACATAGACCTGCACAGTGACCTTCACATTCCCACGATCGTACAGTTCATCAATGACTGTGCTCTCATTCATTTCGAGGCGGGTATGCACCACCCCAATAATTTGATCGTTAATACAGTCGACTATGTGCCGATTCCAAATCCACGCTTATCCAAGCGTCGTCCGTGTAATATGTTAGTTATTCTCGATGCAGGGGTTGGCTCAGACAGAGAAAACACTCAAACTATCAACTCGATGCAAAACACCATATGCACTTACAATACCAGTCACCGACACACCTCAATAGTCGCCCGTCACCCTCGCCGACGAGCGGGACGGAAACAAAACTCGAACACCGCGTACACTAGATACACCCGAATACCCTGGCGCTTCGCGTCTCTGCGTATTACGTCACAGGCAAACGATAGTCACGGTTAAGGCCCGCGCCCCAACTTCGACTATTACCTAGCTAGCCACTGGAGACAGTTAGGCTTTTCTGGCCAGAGTAATGTGGCAGAGCTCACGGATCACCGGATCCGTGAGCCAGTTTCGATGAAGCTGTAATAGTCGTCAAAAAAACTAATAGCGCCAACTTCACCAAACCCAGCAGCAGCAGCAGTTTGACAATGACCCCTTTTACATAAGACATGTATGCTGAAGCACTATCCCATCCTGGTCAACTTCGATATATTTACTTAAGAGTGATTAAGGATGACCTCCAGGATCTTATAAATTACAACACGCTGATCGACATTAAATATAATAGATTGTAAAAAACTTTTATATTCTAGGGTGTCCATTGGGAGCACGTCAATAACCCACAAGCATTACTAGCAATAAGTACGTGTAATAATAATGTTTGGACTGTAGGACGAAAAGGTGAACTATATTACAGAGAAGCTATATCAGAAGAAAATCCTGGGGGATGTAATTGGAAATTAATAGAAGCACCTAAGTGTGGGTTCACATATGCACAAAAGGCATCTATTGGAGCGAAAAGTGTTTCTTTAACTAAGACTACTGCTTGGGTATTACTTGTTGATGGGACAATTGCCGTAAGAACTGACATTAGTCAGGAACAACAAGATGGTAAACAGTGGAAATATTTATCAGGTATTGTCTTAGATTGTATTGTTCTTTCACTGTTATATCATGTGTATAAGTTTCCTCAAACTTTTTGAGTGTTTAAGTAGCTACACCATATATAAAACAATCACAAATCACTCAACAGACAACTCGATCAGTGACTTTGTTGGTAACAAAGGATTATGAAAAAAGTGACCACAATTACATTTTACTCAGAAACTTATCATTTCATGATCTGCAAAATTGTTGTTCTAGTTTGAACTTTTTACAAGCCTTTTTTTCAATGTTCAAAATTAAAGTATTATAATCTTTGCAATAAGATAGATACTTTAGAAATTTATAACTTTTTAATGTTTTAGATTGTGAACTAACGTTTAGACATATTTCGAGTTTTGAAAGGGAAGTATGGGCGGTGGGTTCTGACGGTTCTTTAAGACGGCGTCTCGGAGTGACCATTGAGAATCCATCAGGCACAACATGGCAACTGATGCTACCGGGTAATTTTGTTCACGTGACTGCCAGGGGCGGTTGCTTTGTTTAAAAGTGTAAATTATTTTTATCACAAAGATATTATAAGATACTAAACATAGAAAAAGCGAAAGCCTTGGGAAATTAATGAGTTTCAAATGTATATGATTAGGCTTGGCAATATGCATAACGTCTTAAAAAAAGAGCAGATAATCAATTGAAATCTTGGGTTTATATCCATTTGTTTTAAATTTATGTTGGTATCATTAATAAATTGAATCCAGTGATAAAAAAGAAAAAATAATTCTATATACACTTTCACAACAAAAGTCTAAAAAATTCTGCTTTGCTCTCATTATACTCAAGGTTATATGTTCCACAATAATTTCTAACATGATTATAAATAAGCAAATATTTTTAGGGTAGATGATATGGTACATTTAGTAAAACCAAAGTATAAAAGTTGTTAAACACATGTAGTTGTAAAAAAATCATTTTTAAATAATTTACAATTTCAATAAATAACATTTGGACTTGTAACTTAATTCATCTTTAATTATTAATTACTGAAAAAAGTATTATATTATTTTTCCCATGTGTTCTATTCAGTCAAAGGAATGGCTTATCGAATTTTAAAAAATTATGTTAGAATTGTCAATCTCCCTCTCGGTGATCAGAATTAGGACCACTTGTCGGAATTTGTGAGAAATGCTTTAGTGTTCCTTTGATCACTTTGATGATAGTGTATACATGTGCCTATGATAACATGTATTATAGATTTAACGCTTTGCAGTTGTGTTCCCCATAGCATTTGTAATATTCATGGGAAAATAAACCTCATTATGTTCCTTAAAATATTTCTGTGTATTTAAACATACGACTAGACAACTGGACAAATGTCTATGAACCTTTCTGTACACCAACGTTACTGACAGTCCCGTATTGAAAACCAAAGTAAATCTAGGTGTGTTTTGCTCGTACTTATCGCACTCGTAAAAATTACCGACTGCAAAGGGTTAAAGATGCATACGACGATTTCTTACATTACACTGTTACTTCCATTACAAATATGTCGTAATAAATTTTAGATTTCAGTTTGATAATTATAACTTAACATACCAATTGTAAAAAATCTTTCTTAGACTTTAAAATGGTTCTATTTGTGAAAGAATTATGAATTTATTTCAAGCTGCTCAAACAATGTTATGATATTAAATATGTGTAAGTTTAAGTAAAAAATGTTTTAGTAAAGATTTTTTTTTACATAAACATAAATGACTAGTCTTTTTGCATTTATTAAAATACTTTTTGACTTTTAGTTATAACAATGTAAGCAGTGTTATTATATATATGGAAAATATACCAAAAATTAAAGCTTACGTGCTTTAGGAGACAAATACCATTGCCTTTAATTTAACATTCTTTTTACAAACGATAACGAGGTATTAAACTGATATGATACAGATCATCGGTAATAAAAATATGTTCAACAATGGTAAATTGTATTAAAAAGCTATTAATAAATTGCAAATGTTTTAGAAAAGCATTTAAAGTTATTAAGCCGCGCCACCTATGAAGTTGTTTATTTATTTCCTGTTAATCTTAATTGTTTTTTTGGTCTATAGTTAGTTTAGACTCGATGATTATTAATATCTGTCTTTATTTTAAAACAGATCTACTAATTATGAAGTATTTAATTAACACTCCTTTTGTTTTCATAAAAATATTATAATAAGTTATATGAACAATAGTACCGATTGCCGCAATAATTATTTTGTCACTCATTATAAAATGACGCTGTTAATTCTTTAAAAGGCAGTTTGTCACGAGCTATTGTAGTGTTATTCTGCTGGGATAAACAATGTATACCAAATGCTGCAAATTTGACAAATACTAACTCGACGGAATCCTACCGCTACAGTAGTCATACATTCCAAAGAGCTTTAGTTATACAGCATATTATTGTTACATTGAAAATTAAAAGCAAAATATTTAGAAATCTTGCTAATCGTCTATGTTTGTTAAAATGGTTTATTTTTAAAAACTCGAACTGATTTTTTCCATATTGGAAAAAACCTTAATAACCTAGAGTTTCAATTTTGATAGCAATCGTTTAAACCGGATGTTATTTATTTATTAAAGTTTAATGCACTCATATACGTGAGGTCGACTTAATGCCAAATGGCATTCTCTGCCAGTCTACCTTAGGGTTGAGCAGAGATAAATATAAGATGCGTAAAAAGAATAATAGAGAATAAAATAATAATATAAAGATGAGAGAGCGAGAGGGGGATGTAATAATGATAAATGAGACGGCAATTTTTAAATATACATACATATTAATAAATAACTAATAGTGTGCACTAAAAAGAAAAAAATACAAAAGAAAGGAAGGAAAAAAAAGTGACAATGAAAAGATAGGTTATTCCATTAAGAAATGTTCCTAGAGCATACGTTCATGTTCTCATTACTATTAGTTTTTTTTTAAGGTTGGCTGTACGTATTTTACTGTTGTATAATATTCTTACCAACGAAATAAAAAAAATCAAATGTCATTATTGTTTTATTTTATCTATGACATATTACTTGCGCGGCAAAATGAACAAGTAAACACATTTTACTAAAAGTTTTGTTGAATACTAATTTGATATATTTTCTTTTTCTGAAGAATATAAATACTTTTTAGGTAAGTGAATATATTATTTTCGCTATAATATAATAATTTTTTGCGAGTGAATGTTTTACTTGTAGAAACTAGTGCTATTTTTGTGAGTATCAATTTTGATACTTCAGGCATTCCGCCCTACATAAAGCCTACCTACTAATTCTTAAGCTACAAAAACTTTTTGAACTTCCGTTTTATTATTTTTCCGCATAGCTTGGTGTTGGGATTACCTTTACTTTTATTTTATTATAAAAATTTCTCAAAAATGCGACCAGAAGAGATTGTGAGCATATTGAAGCGGTTAAAAAATGGTGAAATTTCTAATTACGATTCCACCGACAATGAAGATGATATAAACTATTATTCGAGCCAAAGAGATCGTCTGATGGAGCTAGAAGATGAAGACGATGTAGGTAATTTTCCCACTGATCCAAACTTGGGTGCAGATCCGCCTGCAGCAAACGTAGATACCGATATGCAACATAATTTAGAGACTGTTGAACGAAGCCCAACTCCTACAACCAGCAGCCAGAACAAACTGCACCTTTCAACTCTAGAAACTTAGTGTGGAGAGTAAAGAATATGGACATAGTCCAAAATGCTTTCCAGTTTGCTGGAAACACAGTATTCACAAGAAATTATGAACTTAGACACTTCTTTTCAGTTTTTCATATTTTTTCAGTGAAGAAATTTTGAGATTTCTACTAGATGAGTTAAATAAATATGCCTTCCAAAAGAATCCCAATTTTACAGAACCTGTAACTGTCTTAGAATTACATAAATTTATTGGAATTCTTATTTTTACTAGTGTATATCATTATCCTAGTGTCAGGTCATACTGGTCAAACATAAAGTTTGAACCCATAGCACAAATAATGAATTGCAACTGATTTGATAAAATTTGACAAATTTTTCACATGAATGATGACTAAACATTTGCCCATTGATCATCCCCAGCACAACCGACTGTATAAAGTAAGACCAGTGATAGACTATTTAAACAAGAAATTTATTACTGTACCATCCGAGCATTGTCTATCACTAAAAGAGCAAATGTGTTCCACTAAAATTAAACATTTTATGAAACAATACTTACCCAACAAGCCCCATAAGTGGGGATTCAAATTATACGTTTTATGCTCTCTGTCTGGATAAGCCTACAGTTTTGAAATTTACTCAGGAGCTAAGGACATAAACCATTTACCTGGCTAATCAGACCTCGGAGCTATATTGAATACAGTTATTTGATTGTTACGACAAGTACCAAGGCATGTCAATCATAGAACTAATTTGACAATTTTTATACGAATATTTCTCTGCTACATTACTTGACCTAAGAAGGTATTTATTGTCTTGGAACAGTACAGAGAAACAGGCTTGGAAAGTCGTGCAAGTTGCCGGAGAAACGAAAGATTATGAAGTCTAACGTACCCAGAAGAACATCATGAAAATATGGCCTCTCACGAAGGTCAAGAATTTTCGGCCACAAGTTGGAAAGACAACAAACAAGTACTATTCTTTTCCAGTATGTTGGCGCTGAACCAGCGGATACTATAACCCCCTATGAAAAAAAAAACTAAAGGCCAATGTTCAAGTATCATGTCCTCCGGTCATAAAAGAATATACTGCATGCATGGGCGGCGTTGATTTCATGGATAGCTTCATTGGTCGATATCGCATCTGCATAAAGTCGAGAAAGTGGACAACGAGGCTTTTCTACCACTTGTTAGATGTGACTGTCATCTATGCTTGGGTACTATACAAAAAGGTAAACACAGTGAAAGAAAAACTTCAGAAGAATATTATGAAGTTAGCAGATTTTAGAACTGAGCTTGCCAATACTTTATGTAGATATCAAAGTCACTTGAAAAATAAAAGGGGAAGACCCAATACCAACAGTCGACAAGACACTACAGTACCTTCTAAAAGACCCCGGACAGGTGTACAAGTACTGCCCTCTAGTGACGTGCAGTAGCGATTGTATTGGTCATGAAAAAATATTTATGGATTCTAGAAATAAGTGTAAATTTAATAAATGTAGGAAACTTATCTCCTGGTTCTGTAAAAAGTGTAGTGTCGTTATGCGATAATAAAAACAATGTTTCGCATTATTTCATGCATAGGTATGGTATATCTAATTACTTTATGGCCTTAATGCCTGAAGTATCAAAATCGTTACCCATTTTTTTTCTCTAAATAAATATGTAAAATAAATATTGTAATTTTTTTAGCTGTTTTTCCCTTCATCTAGACCCTCAAGCAAACAGTAATATTAAAAAAAAAAATCACTTTCGTAAATCAGGCTACTAACGGTTAAGTTTCTTTTGAAACGGAACATACGCGACCCCACTGCTGGTTGAGGGTGTGAGGATGATTCCTTGTCGATGGCATTTGACACCATGATAGAATGTGGCCGCACAAATTACTCAATTAAAAACATTTATTTTTGCAAACTATTATAATTATACTCATACAATCAAGTATTAGGGGTAAGATATAAAGAAAATATCGTGTCACTTATGCAGTCACCTTTCATCTTCATTATGGAGCTGTCGACTTTATTCATTGTATAATAATGTCAAATGTTTTTTATACAAATTGTGATCTTGTATATATTGATCGTATTATTTTTTTACTACAAACCTGTTTAGGAGCGATAAAACAATATTTATAATTACAATTTCAAAGACCACGTTTGGTTTGCAAAGGGTACGTTATACACGAGTAAAACTCGCCAGCTCAATATTCTTAAGCCCTTGTTGCCATCAGGTGAATACAGCCATGCTTTGTTTAAGAATACTAAGACTATCCTCGTACTTCAATTAAACTTTGAAGTGCTATTTTTAAAGTAAGATGAGGTTGTTATCACCAAATAGTAAAAAAGAAGCATTCCATAGAAGAGGACACAAGACTTACTGAATAATTTTATGCTCATACAATTATTATACAATAAGTTAGCTTTCAGATTTGCCGGAGAGGTCAAAATCCTGTGGGATGTGGCACAGACTTAAGAACAAAATAAATACAAAGATATCTTTCCCAAAGTCCAACAGCTATCAGACGAATATTAACAAATAATTTGAAAATTTTTGGTTAAGGTGTAACATTCTCTTATCTTTTTATTCCTTACACAAAAATTAAATAGTTTACGGTAAAATCATTGGGCTTATCAAAAATATTTATGAATTGTTTTAATTTTACGTGAAGAACAAATAAAACAAATCCACCTTGCAAAGCTATGTAATACTAACAGCTGAGTTACAGTGTGTAATCCAATTCATAACGAATAAAGTGGTTGTTTGGATCGTTTTGTATCCGCGGATAACCAGCGACTAACGAATCCTGACCGCCTATGTACAGTGTGTTGTATATCTTCCAGTAGACATCTCGTACTTTTCTTGCCGGATGAAATAAACCCTGAAAAAAGAACAAGAGTTTGTAACACTTACATTTTTAAACACAGATAAAATATACTTGATGCTCAATAGTTAGATTTTATGTAAAATTTAAATACACTATCATATCCTTCTAGTGTGTAGAAAATAAAATTGAAATTTTGGAAAATTATTTACAAGTGTTTAAATTTGTTTAAATCATACCTGCAAAGCGTACTGTAATATTTTGATAGGACCGAGTGCAACCCTCATGCCTTCGACTGCATCCATGAATGCTTGTACAAGATGCGGCGATGTTTCAAAGATATTCGGCCAGACATGATTCAGCAAATGTACGAGCGCGTCTTCACATCCAAAACCGTATACGCCCAGCGCCATGTGCTTTATAGCTGCGCAAGCAGTTTGTCGATGTACCAGGTCTCTGAAAGTTTTATGAACAATTCATATTGTTTAATCAAACTTTAAAATTGTTGTTATTAGGGTAATAAGTTTTATACATATTGTTGGAAACGTGGGGTTTGGAATTTAGATTAAAAACCGATTTGTTGGATGGTTTTAATAGGCGATAAACAGGTCGCAAATATAATAGATTGTAGCCAAATCACAAAGGGAATCGCAGTCCGTTAATCGCAGGGATCGTAGATTAAACACACTGTGCTCAAATCGCAAAGTTGCACGATTTCTGGTTGGTATCGCTAATCGCAGATTTACTCGTAGTCGGTTACTCTTCGCAGTTATCGCACCGATCGCTTAAACTAAACTATCTCGCGGCGTCTCACCTCGTCGATTTCATATGTCCCGATACCAACGTTGCTACTATGCTCCAGAAGGTTCGAGTTTTTTTTTATACAAGTTAGAACATTCTTTTTGTTTTCGTCACGTAAACAATTCCCAGTTTGTATACCTTATGTGATAGAAATAAAGACCAATGTTGCTTGCACTAAGATTCTATCCTGATGTTTCTGATTCAAATAGCCTTAATAATAACAGTAAAGTTTCCGGCTTGTCCACGAGAATATTAATGAATTCAACGTGATTTAGCTTATAAAAACTGTTGACTGGGAACTAGGAGTCATATGGCATGACAAATGCTAACAAAAACATTAATTTTAAATAATTTATTAAAATACTATTGTCGCTGAAGCGACGTTTAACTAAGTAATTAAAAAAATGTTTTTAAAACAAATTCGAAGTTCCAAACAAATATGGAACGTAAATTTGACATAAACATTATATTCAAAAGGGATTCCGTGCTAAAATGTTTAATTTAGTAAACTGTATTCTAATAAAATATAATAATTAGTTATAATTGGAGTTATACAATACATTAATAATGAAGTAAATAGTAATAAAAGCTTACCTGTCCATAAGAGCATCTTCGAGCAGGGGGCAAACTGCATAAATGTAATCTTTGCCCATTTCTCCAATGTATTCAAACAAGAAAGACAATGATTTCAGTACACCATTTTGCACATTCAACTCAGGAACTCGGTATTCGTTCATCAGAGCGGGCAGAACGGTGAACGGTGAACAAGTTTCTGCTACGATAGCGATAGCCACGGTCGTACACACTCTGGCAATAGAAAAAATTGGAAATAATAATAGATTTATTTACCTTACACATAAAATAATTGAAAAACTACAATAATTGCCATTATTATTAATAAAAAAAAATTATATTATTTAAACTAACTTTTCGTCGAAAAATCTTCCCTTACTTTTTATAACTTTTTTGACTAATCTTGGTAGCCGGGCTATTAGTTTATTGATAGTTTCTTGTGAAACATTG
>DWQX01003554.1:0-17432 GCA_018245475.1 Pharmacophagus antenor
AGGCTCACGTTAAACAACCACGTAAAGAACGTGTACCGTAAAGCCCAAGGGCTTTATCGCCAATTGTCAACAGCCACGAAAGCATCTTGGGGCTTACACCCGGAGGTGATCAGGGCGATGTACCTGGCGGTGTTGGAGTCCGTCATTATGTATGCAGCGAGTGTATGGGCGCCAGCGGCTAAGAAACTGCTGGCACGAAGGTAGTTAGACGCGGTCCAGAGGGGTCTGTATGGAAGGGAACGTTTTGACTGTGAGGTAAGAATGGGTATAAAATTAGAAGTCAACATCGCGCTCATAATGAGTGAGGACGAAAATCGAGACATAATTTTAAAATTTTTGTAAAATAGTTATAGGAGAAATGATCATAATTAATAAAACGTAAAATAAATAGTGGATTTGTAAAATTGGAAAAAAAAATTAAAGAATTAGAAATTATGAAAAAGAATGTATATAGAATAAGTAGACTAAAGAAAAACTGAAAATAAATAAATTAACTGTGTCCCCTTATTTAAGCGCGATGTATGAGAGAAGGAATTGGGATGAGGTAATGAATAGAAGATATGATAGCGAGAAAATAAGTATGACAATGAAAGAAGAGTGGAAGCCAGATTAAATTATAATAAATTAAAGAAATGGAATGACTATGCCTTGTTTAAACACGACAAGGGGAACGAGATAAACAAAAAAAAACGGTCTTTCGAAATTCAGTCACCATGGAGCGTTTCACCGGAGCGGATCGTGCATTTTGTGTGCGTGAGTTTTATCGCAACAACGATTCGGCCACCATTGCGCGTCGTAAATTTAGAGAGTATCGCAATTTACGCATGTTTAATAACTGTCCAATCTTCAAACGATTAAGAATTGAGTTCAAAAGTTGATGATGCTGGCTCTACGTTAGATAAACAACGATCGGGCCGAGAAAGAACATCACGGACAGAAGAAAACATCGACGTAATGCAAGAGTCAGTCTGTGAAAATCCTACTCAATCCATTCGTAAGCGTTCCTGTACATTAAATATACCCACATCGACGTTACAGCGCATTTTAAAGAATGATAAGAATTTTCATTTATACAAAAATCAGTTAGTACAGGAATTAAAAGATACTGATCCTACCAATAGACTTAATTTCGTGAATGAAATGATGAACCGCTTTACTTCGTTTAACAACGTGTTATTTTCTGATGAGGCTCACTTTCACATCAACGGCCATGTCAATAGGCAAAATAGTCCCTACTGGAGTAGCGTAAACCCGCGTCGCTAACATCAAAAGCCCTTATATAGCCCTAAAGTAACAGTTTGGGCGGCTATGTCAGCGCATGGCATTATAGGCCCATACTTTTTTGAGAACGAATATGGTCTTGCGGTTACTGTTACTTCGAAGCGATATGTGGCAATGATCGAGCATTTTTTTACACCAGGTTACAGGATTTTTTTAAGTTTCAATACCCGGACCTGGTTTAACAGGATGGGGCAACTGTCTATACCTCTAAAACTGCTATGCCCGTCGTCAGGCAACTTTTCCCTAACAAAGTGATATCTCGAAAAGGAGATATTCCCTGACCACCACGTAGCAACGATTTGAGTCCAATGGACTTTTTATTATGGGATTACCTTAAGTCTAAAGTCTACGAAACAAATCCGCGGTTAACTGATGAACGAAAAGAAAATATCCGGCGAGAAATGTCAAGCATTTCAGAGCGTACTTGCCGTGCAGTGATAGAAAATTTTAGTCGACGTTTACTAGAGTACCAAGAATGAAATGGAGCCCATTTAGATGAAGTGATTTTTAAAAAATAATTCCCTTTTAATGTTAATTACTAAACAATAAATAAAATTTTCACATTGTACATTTCTTATATAATTTTTTTAGTTCAAAGGACTTATGGGACACTCAGTATAAAGCCTAAAGGTAATTTAGCAACAATAAAAGAATTATTACTAACTATAAAATACACATTAAATATTACAAATACCATACTTTCTCTAATAATATTAGCAACGAATAAAAACCTTAAGAGGATTTAGATTGTTAGCTGCGACTTGGATCCGCCCAAAGTCGTAGGGCTTATATTGGTCAATAAACGCTGGAATACTGAAAGTGTGATTGAGATTACATCACAGTAACACTGTAGGGGCAATGGCGAGCTTACGATTGACAACCACTAATCTATGGCCTTAACTGTCTAAAGCTGAACGATAATATAAAATAACAAGACGTTTGCTGCGTTACACGATGAAATTTTGTAAGTTACGGATACAAATAAATACGGGCCTTAAACTTATAACATTCCTCTTGTCTGAACCGAGATTATGAAATAGAAAATAACCTCGGCTTCTTTGCCGTTGTATAGCTGGTAACATCGTACCTCTGCAATATTATGCATTTTGGAAGTAAATATTAACTTTTTAACGACAATCATTCGCCCATAAATCTATAAAAGAAAAAATATTCAGTAATATACATATTAACCTATGTTTACTTCATAATACAGACCAATCTACGCATGAATTACGACTATCATGTTGTATACGGGAGACTTCATTAGCTAAGAGTTTTATAATCCGTCTGGTAACAAGAGGAAGCCGCCACTGCATCGCAACATTTGTAGGCCGCTGTTATTTATTATTTATTGTAGAGATCGTTAGTTCCGCTTGGCTGACGACCTCGCCGTTATTACGTAGCACACAGGTTTCCTATTTAAAATATTAATACGAGTACAAATAAAACATTATATCAACTCTTTAGTAAATTCATTTTTGTTTAGACCTATACAAACAAATATAAAGAATTAAACACCGCCATTTTGTATCCCGCTGTAAGCGCACACAGATAACACCTACAATAATAATTAAATCATACCTAAACCGACCAGGTGGTAGCTAAAAATCAGTTCGTTGTTCACGTTTTGACAGCGTGAGCTATTTTATAATTTTGCAATATACGTACTGGTCCATTTTTAAAATTTTCTATTAGTTTATCAACCATTACTCGATTCTTATAATATTTAATTTTTACATTTTTATATTTTACATTTTGTATTTATACTTTGTAATTAAATGGCCAAATAAACGAATATATCTATCTAGCTTATGTACTTACTGTTTTCTATATTCTTCTGTTTATTTTATAGTCCCTCTAAAATTTAATAATCAGTCGGAGTATATTAACACCAGAATGTAACACTACAATCTTCAGCCTTATTGTCAATTAATATCGTGTGAAATCCGGGTCAAGCGTTAGCCAATTATAGAAAAAAAAATATTAATCAATGAAATAATTACGCGTGGATTGTCTCCTCTTTTTTGTGACGTTCTTCGTTTTTACATTATTCTGAACTAAGCTAACCAAAATATTTTATTAACAAACGTGAAACGTTACATATATATTTTATAAATTCTCTTGCATGTACCGTTAGCTATATTAGAAATGGGCGAAAATCTATTTTATGTAGTAATGAGCATAACATTAATGATAGACACGCAAATTTTGTTCTTGTGATATATAATATTGATAATATATTTGAAGCTATAAATATACATAAATGCTAATTTTGAAAGATTGCATAAAAAATTATTTTAGCGGCGCGAAAAGATTTCCATCCTGAAAATATAGCTAATACAAATTCAAATGTAATGTTTACACCAACATCACAGTTTTGGCCTATGGATTAAAAGAAAAATAGTTAACTTATTTTAATGAAAATTTACGTTTTCTTTAACTTCTTTTTTAATTCCGTGACAACGTATTTCATTTAATTACATTTACATACTCCCCCCTAATAAATTTCATACATTTTTGAATATTTGAGTCGTTATATCAATAGCAGAGTTGGTATTTAACAGCTGTGAATAGTTAAAAACAGTAAATTTAGTTCATATTGATAATTTTTATTATCCCGGTATTTAAATATGTGCTACACTGTAGTTATAATTATTACTTCAAATAGTTTCCCAGCGGCGTTTTTTTTTTATTTTACTAACCGATGTCAACTTTTTTAAATAATAGCTCGATTTTGATGTTTCATTTTTATGTAATAGAAATATATCTTGAAATTGATGCCGAAAATAAATAAAAAATCCTACAGATTGGAAAACAGAAAAGATTGATTTTGCATCTAGTGACATTTATTGCAAAATCATTTTTTTCAGTTTCTATCGGTTCAATTTTTTATTTTTGTAAAAAAAATATGAAGTATTTTTTTTCCATGTAAAATACATTTAAGTATATAACAAATGGTTATTATAACTATAAGTGATCATTAAAAAAATACATGTTATAAGTAAATTTAACCTCATTAATTAGATAGATAGTTAAAATAAATTAAATATTAACACACCACTGTCTAGATAAGCAGGTTGATGAAAAACATAAAACGGGGACAGATCGGGCACTATTTCGCGATGTTTTCTTTTTTTAATACCACACTCTAAAAACGTACACATCAATGTGTAAGTTGAAATTGCACGATCCATCTGACATTATATTTATATAGTGCTACAACGGCGAATCCAACACCGACAAAAACTAACAACACATATACTAAACAAGCGCTCATTTATCTGTTAACCTTGATAAACGTGAAACTAGTTTCGGGCTTTTAATTACGTGATTAATTTGCAATTCTATGGATTTAATAATAAATATACCTAAATATTGAACATCATAATGTTACAAACGATCAAACGGCCATTAGGAAATTAACAACAATAAACAATTATTAAAGGACGAAAAGTTATAACGTGTTTATATTATGAATTGACGACGGTTACTTTATTTATCTAGAAGAAAAAGGTTTTTAATAATATGCTATTACGGCTATATATAACGTTTTCTTTTTCAAGATACAGTACAAATATATAATGAACTTTTAGACTACATATAAAAACTACGTATATTATTATTTTATTATTGCATTAGTATTGGTTTAACGATTGCAACTTTAAAAACGCAAAATAGAGCATGCATATAATATAAACATATTTGCAGATCTCTTTAAAGTTTATGATATAACATAGACATCTTTACGCCGCAGTTCTCTCTGAATCTGTTTACTCGTATAAAATAATAAATCACTTGTAAAGACCACACTGTACTTTTCATATATAAAAAAATATGCGATAACAATTATATCAGAATGCAAAAATCGTTTAGTAAACTTAAAAACAAAAATTTTAAGGATCTTATACAGAGTTATGACGGGACAAATTATTCAAAAACGACCATTAGTCGAAGTCAGCGCTTACAGGCGCGGGCTCAGCTAATGTGTGAGTTATAGCATTTGTAACATTCTTTCCGTAAATTGTCATGCTTCGCGACGAACATTAACCAATCGTATACTTTCGTAATCAATAACATCTTAGGAGATTGCTATTATTCTTCAAAGTATATTTAAAGCTTTATAATGATTTACTAGTATTTTATGGTCAATTTTGATTTCTTGCCCGTCAAACCCGATTTATTCTGTCTTACTAAAAACTATTCCCTTAAAGCACTAATGAGAAATGTGATAATAAGGTTATGTAAAAATAAATCCAAGAAATGATAATGATAAAGGTTTTCTGTGTCCTAAAGATATTTTCTCCTAAACTATACTTGATGCTTAACATAAGGAGTTATTAAACATGTAGAAAAAAAAACGATAGCAAGTACATTTTTCTGTTTTATTCTGTTCTTGCATTTATGGATAATGTATGTAACTAGAACATAAAAACGAAAAAAAATTAACGAACAAAATAAAATCATTTATCAAGAATATGCATTCGCATTTCGACTTCCAATACAATAGAGTTTATAAATATATCATAATGAAACGACGAGCCGGGCGAACAACATATTATTTCTTATTCAAGTCCCGTCTCGTAGCGCGACGAGGCTCGAGAACTAGTTACGTCTATGGAATCTCATCCATCGTCGAGAACGGCAAAAGATACGAGTGGATCGATGCACCGCTCACAGTGAATGTGAAATCGAGATCTCGCCGAGACCGAGTGCATCTCAAGACGAATGCTCGGGACAAAGAGGAATCGATGAGAGAGGGCGGGAGGGGAGAGACAGGAGACGAGTGCAGCGACCTCCCTCCAGCGGGCCGCGATGCAATTTGTACATTTCAAGTGCGCACAAAGGCAAGGCGAGGTCGCTGTGAGCTTTGACAGAATTAACTTGTCCGTCGCATAACTGTTACTCGACGAGACTCACCTTTATTGAATTACACAGACGGATTACGGAGACGGGTCGGCTTTTAAGCATATTTCAACGCTGTGTGGTTGCGATTCTAGCGCAAGCTTCTTTATAATTCTGTGTAGATGACTTGTTTGTGATGAAAATCCCGTGTGCAAAAATGTCAATGGCCATGGCAACGTTGAAAAAAATAATTTATCAATCACTTATTTGAAAAGTGTAAAGGAATGAATATAAAAGTAACATAAGATGACTTTTAAATTGCTTACAGTACAATACGTTCCGCAAAAAAAAATATTAAAAAATTCTTTAGCAAAATTTTGAAGAAAAAAAACAATAAACGCCAAATGTACAAAGAAACATCAGAAACTCGAGGTACAATTACTAGCTTCAATCTAACAACAATCTCAATTCATATCAGAAACTACTAATCGTGATAGATCATTATGCAACATCAAGAATAACGTAATAATTATATTTCTACAGACTAAGTTCTACAAAAACCGAAAACGACGTAAAAATAATTTCTTACAGACAAAAAAGAAATTTTTAATTATATGCGTGCATTTTTTTTTTGAGAAAATTAAATTGATTAATTTTTGTAGGAAAGAGATGTTGTTTTCCGACTCCAAGAGTGGGAAAACAATAGACAACTTACGCTTTAATTTCTATGAAAACAATAAAAATTTGATGAGGCTTTATGTCAGGAACAGTACATGTCGTTTTAAAATATTTATAATAAAAAAAAACATCTCTATCAATAAGAAAATATTAAATATTGATTTTGCAGTTGTTAATAATTATTGCTGATGTTTTTTTTTTGTTCAATTGTCTTCTAGCGTCGGTTTATTGTGTTATAAAAAAGAAATTTGTTATACAAAATTAGCCGCCTAGATGAGAAACTAAGAGCGTCTTAAATTTTCACATATTGATGAGCGATTAGTGTGGCTTATGCGAGTAAATAAAGCGCGCTAACCGTCGGGTTGCACAGTGAGATCATTGTAAACACGGGCTAAAGTAAAGTGGGGCACACTATAACGATTCACTTGTTAGGCAACGTCGTGTGTACAGAATAACTATGTACAGATAGGGTCACCATACAATATTACTAATATACAGGACAAAGTTTGATGCCATACGGAGACTATTGAGCAAATGATAAAGATTGTCAGAAAATTAAGTGATATGACATAAATGAGTACTGAAGTGAAACGACGACGAGATTAATAAATCTTCACGAATTAAATCCAAATATTAAAGAAACACCGATCCGAACAAACGAATAATTCTGGCAATGAAGACATCAAACAGAAAAATTATACTTGCTGACAGCAGTGTTACATTAGCACATAAACTGCCACAATCCATGTTTTTGTATTTTGGAATTCTTACATACTTCGCAAAATATATATTTGGTTCGCCCGAACTAATGAAATCAGGTTATTTTCGTTAATAGAAAGTGTTTCATTAATAGTCCCTTGTTTCGTTTCGTTACAACACGTGAACAAATTTGTAATTCGTCGCTAACGTCATCCCGCACTTGTGCGAACGTTTAGTTTTGCATTTAAAGTTAATTTACATTAATAATATTGTGTACTATATATAAATATATAGATAATAATCTTTAACATATTATATTTTAATATTTCTTTCTCTACCGTTACTTGAACACGGATATAAATAAAATTAATAGATTTTACTTGAATTTTAAAATTTACTTATATTTCTCTATTTTTAATTAACAATCGTCTCTGAAGAGGTTAAATCGAAAATTTATAAAAAGCTTAAAACTGGCAGTTAGTAGGTACAAAATAATCGGAAATATGTAAATAAGAATAATTTTAAATTATCGCAACCGACGCGTCCTAAAACTAATGTAGTCGACAATCAGAATGTTTCTTGAACATACCAGTATTGTTGTTATGACTTTGGTCACAACTTAAAAATTACTCCACATATATGTTAAGTAAAGTAAATACTATGTTAAGTAATTTTTTTGTTAGTTACATGGATGATATTAAGTTGATCGTTCGTATTCTCCCACTTAGAAAACCGAATCTACATTTATTTCCTGTTTAAATATTTAACAAATACAAACAAACAGATTAATACTATAGATAGCATGCCGTAAATTTTTTGTTCGACATGACGAAGTCATCAATAATCGATATAAAAATTAATAAAATAACCCATAGCAAGGGCATACCTCTTCAAAAATTAAAAAGGTGTATGAACGGACTGTTTTCCGATACATAAGTAGTAAAAAAACAGTGGTACAGTTGTTTGAATATTATCTAATCTTTTTTTTTCTGTTGCGAGTAGATCACAATTATATACGAATTTTATTATTACATGATTTCAAAAATCATGTAATAATAATAATGAACTATAATATTGAATGTTTACATATTTTAGCGCCTTCTTTATCTAATAAATGTAAATAACAAAACTATTAATAAAATTAAAAAGCCCATTAATTTTTATGTTAGAAAAAAAAATTAGATTTGTCCGTTTACATAATCTTTCTCATGGCCGCCCCTCAATAAAGCTCTTGGGAGTGGAGCTGTTGCAGCGTCCATACAACGCTTCTGCTGTTATCGACAACACGTGTGCCCCAAGGTAGAACAAATTTGCAGATAAGTTAAAAATATTAAAAAAAAAACTCCTATCGTTTAAGTCGTCCTTTTAATAAAATTGAAAACGAAACGATATAATATCTTTATCTATCTTCCAATGTTCAAGGTTGAAATATATAAAAAAAAAATTAGAACTGTGGGATATACTCTTTCCAACGAAAACACAAAATATTATAGAAATCGTATCTCTGTGTTCTAGCACAATTATCCATGATCACAAATAAAAAGCATACACAATGATGGAAAACCCTGTCGATTAAAAGTATTGAAATAATTCAATTCCAGTTCATGTCATTTCTATGTACATCTACCCCTAGTGATATTATTATATGCCTCTCCCCATGTCTAGTAGAACTAGAAAACTAGGGAGAGGTAAGAGCATTAAAATCTGTTCAAAACATTCGACGAAAAGTATTTTGTGAAATCAATGTATTTGCAAGATTCTTAGCCGGCTGTAGATATTAAGAGTATTTGAGAATCGCTAAGTGTAAATATTTCATTTTCTAGCATGTTTAAAAACCTTGTTTTCTTTAATAAATAACTTTTTGATACCTATTAAATTCAATAGTTGAAGGAGAATTAAAACATCAAAATATAACTAACAAAATATATTTTTTTCTTGTTGCGAAATAGCAAAACAATGTATAACCCGTGGCCACATTAGCAATACTTTTTCGATCCGTATTCTAGATTCAATCACTAAACAAAGTTATAATGTGTTATTAAATTACAAATATTTATGTACCCGAATTAAAAATATAAGCATGTGCCAACGTTATTATACATTCGTTTTCGAGTTTTGATAAAATCCATAATTATCATAAATATTAATAATATTTATCAATATTAATCATAAATATCTTCGCTGTCCCTCTATCAACTGCGAGCCAATCACATTTGACAATTCTTAATGACTTTTAAAATACGATTTTTTTTAAATATTCATCACGAATATCTACAGGGATCATTTTTATGAAATAACGTAATGAATTATTATTATTGTAAGAATTCAACAAATTTATCATTAAAATTCAAACCAGACCTCTCTAACAGACACATTATTTTCTCACATACCTTTTGTGATGTCTTTTATCCAGACCTTTTAAAACAAGATCTTTAAGCACATAGATTCGTTTAAATTCACCAATCTCGTCATCCTTATAAAAAATGGCCAATAACAAATGTTAGCGAAGATATTATCTTTTTAACAATTTTACATTTTTATTATTGAATCAAAAGACATTTATAATTATGAACTGATTTTGAACAGGGCTTTATGTCGAAAACGCAAATACTAACAAAATGTTTATATCTTTCGGTCTTTTACTTCACCCTAATTAACATGCCTGGGAATGATAACACGTAAACCGTACGATAAATTATGATATATACAGGCTTACAGAGCTTGTGTAAATGTTATTAATATTACTAATAAAGTATATTGAACATAGTGGTTATCTGATCTAATTACAGCGGTACTGAAAAAGTCTAAATCAACTTATAATAAAGTATGTGCCATTATCTTTAGAAACTTTTACAATATTTAACATAATTATTCTCTCGTCTATGGAGCACGTAAATACTACTGAACTGGTGTATAGATACTTACATAAAGATCACTAACAAAAATACTTTAAATATTGGATGAACGCTAGAGATAGATCACACGCTTACTTATGTCAATGATATTGCAGTCTTTGTTCTTACCTTAGGATCGAAACTGAAAGCGGTCTCCGGTCTTAACGGACAGGGTAGACCGCATTTGCACGTGCCCGTCGTTTGTAGGTATTCCCGGAGTTGTGGGAGAGTGCTCAGCACTGATCCGCTAGGGCTGTAATGAAGGATATTTCATATAAAATCAGATAAACAAGCGATATACACAAAATCTTTAATTATATTACAATTTTTCATTCTTTTTGATACGATATTGAGATAGGTACATAAAATGCGGTTTATATAGAATCAGTTTTAAATTAGACATGTATGGGAGAAGCATTTCTAAATAAAAAACCTTGCCTTGGAATGCAAAAGAAAAAACAAAAATTACAATATGCATAACAATTAAAAAATTACCATTAAAAACTAAAGAGAAAAGGTGAACCAACAAATAGGGTCACAGATTATACAACAGTTGTGCACACTTCATAAGCAATATGCGAGCTAGCTGGTTAGTTAGTTGTGTGCACTGACAGGGGCGCTGTGCAGTGATTCGTGTAAACGTTGCCAGGCTCACTCGGTGAGAGGCGATCGCCGCAAAAGCTTCTAGTCAACCGTGCAGCCTCTCCCATCTGACTCATGTTAATTACAGCCACCGTCGGTCAATCAATATTTAGTGCCCACTAGTTGTTTTTCATACCTAGAAACGCTATTGGAGGGCAAACTACTTATTTGTAAAACCAACTGTTTAAATAAACCTTTGGATACTTTTGTTCGTCAACATTATATAAGTTGTATATAATAACAACATTATGGAATAGTATTTTGTCTTTAAGTTTTACATAATTTTTTATACTACGAAAAACAACAACTAAAGTATTCACCAACAGCATACACGCTCACGTAATTAGACAATTACAGGTATTAAAAAAATACACATTCTAAGAAAATGAATTTTCTATGAATTTATCTATACCAGTATTACACAACAACAATGAAAAATTACATAAAATGGATTACATATTAATAATTTGAACTCTATGATGTTATTTAATTTTTCTTATTAATATTTTTTTGACAAAACTATTTTGATATTTTTATATTCATATTGTACTATAATTGAATTTTAATGTTTTGACGTCAGAAAAAAATGAAAACATTTTATTAAAAACAAACAGTCGTAGTTCCATAAGAGCTCTAGGAGGTATATTGACCTTTAAAGAAAGATAATCATCAAGGCATAACACTAAAGTACTAATAATAATAATTTGCAAATGGCACAACTCGATTACAAGGACAAAACTGCTTAGCGCATATCGCTCAGACATTATTACACCTCGATTTGCTTTACAAACAGCTTCTTTCATAAACGCTCCACATGATAATTCGCGATGATTGTTCACAGTCTGGTAAACCCGGCAAAGGTATGCCGCAACCGCAAAAAATATTTTTTTTTCTTTACTTTTATTCATGCCCAGCCCAGGGGTTATGTAGCTTTGACCACTGCAGGGTGTTTGTACAATTTTTCGCTTTTTACAATCACACGAAAGTTTTAGAGGGGCCTCCTGTTCGAAGGCAGCTGGCAGCTTCAATTATTTAACACGCGAAACCCCTTCGCACCTTGCACACCTACAACCTATCCCGTTTCTTCCTTTTTAGTAACAACGACGCGAAATTATTTCAGTTTTTTAGACATATACTTTTGAATACAGAATATTATTTACCACATGAAACGGATAAAATATTTGATTATCCAATTAAAACATTAAGTATAAGTTACGTTTTACCTACATGCTTATCGAGAAGTGTAAAATTAAATACCGTATTTTTACATTGCTTTCTATCTTATCATAATATATCCTATTATAGGAAATAGTTGTTTTGCCTAACGCTATAATTAGTACTCGTAACTCGTACCGAGATGTAAATACATTTGGACACGACGTACAGATATTAGCTTAATAAACCTATATGCGAATTATTCCTGTCGCCATATTACTTTGATTTCAGTCAGCCAGATTTGACGTATATCACTTATATGATGTTCACCAGCACAAATGGCAACCACTATAAATTCTAGATACAACTTTACAAAAACATGTACCTGAAACTAAATTTCATTGATATTGAAAACGGTACAGCAATATTTCCATGTAGTAAAGAAAGGGAAGACGAATCTAGAACATGCAGTTTAGTTGCAGTGTCTGTTGTAGTCAAATAGTTTTTATGTCTATCGATATTGGCGATTTTTATGAACAAAAATGGCTTCTTTAAAAAAAAATTAACAAAGACCGAATTCCAATAGTTGTGTTATTTATGTTAAGAAACTTTTCTGCTGCGAATTTTATTTATTCAAGTATGACGAATAAGGAAATCAAAACGTTAAGAACATGAATCACTTCGATTTTTTCATGAAAGCTGTCTCAAACATTCTGATACAAACTGTCCCCACCCGTCTCTATGCATTCTTGTCATATTAAGTAATAAAAACTAGATTTATCCTTATCGATACGATAAAGCTTTGAGTATATTATGATACAGTTTCAGTCTATCTTTTACTAATAATATTATTAACAAAAGCATACATTGCAAACCGCTTTAAAATAACATCAACAATTTAAAATAACATCTTTCTATGTTTTAATTATTACAAAAGCAGAGTACGCATTTTCAATAAAAATAATTAAAGAGATATTCTTTTTAAATATTTATAAGAAATGTAAAAAGGCAGATCTAGTGAAATTTTATAGTTCTCAAATTTTAATTTTTCGTCAACCGGCAAAATATTCCGCGAACAATTTATGCCAATCACAAACGTGCCAGTACTTACATTAATGACATGTTCCATACAGGAATTCACAATGCGTATAAATAAACGAGGGTGTATTTAGCGACAGGTAATATCGGCGGGCGTTCAGTGATTGATCTCGCTTCCTGTGATCGCGAACGGCCATTGTATAATGGGCGAAATACTTTGGCGCCCCGCCAGCGTGGTTGTGCGAGATGACGATTGTTTTCTATATCAGCGAGTTCCAAATCGAAACGAATCTCACCGTATTTACTGCTTGTATGAATTAAATAAATCTTACGCATTAATACAGTATGATAACTTTCTAGCACATTAATTGTCAATGAATATAAATTGTTGCTTCAAAATAATTATTTTGAAGCAACAATTTACCTTACCCTGGCTCTTATAGGCTGATTGATGAAATTTATCATCAGTGGATCAGTTTATTACATTTCATTAACTAAACACCATATTTCAAATAAATCCGCATTTCGAAATAAATTTTGTATTATACAAGGTCAACCTACTATTTTAATAGGTAAAATCCAAAATGTTCAAATGTTCACGCCCTCATGAATATGAATATCAATGCGCTTATAGTTTATATTTTAAATTACATGCGCTCATTGAATATCTACATGCAGACGCGTGCATAAATCCAATCTGCATCGAGTTTGTATAAATTTCTTGCCTGAACGTAAAAAATTAAGAAAAAAGTTATTTTGGGATACGTTATATAAATTAAGGCCATACACGACACGTCATATTAAAGTATAATGTTTATTGCATTGCTGACGAAGTTGTCTTAATGTATTTATTATAATATGTAATGATATAACGATGAAAACATTTACAAAAAAACATATGACCTGGTTAAATATTTATCTTGTAAATTTTCCAATACATATTTTCTGATTAACAAACCGTTTTTGCCCAACTTGTCGTACAGACCATTCGATGTTTTGTCTAAGGATTGGTATATAAAATTGGTATTGGTAAAATATATATTACAGGATCCAATTTGTCATTAAATGATTGTTAAACGTTTGGGTGTACCATGTACAGTGCACGTGGCATGGAACGTGTTAAAGATACTACCGTCATAATTTTATACGGAGTCATACGAGATAGAAAATATTTTAAACTTTTTTACACAATTATTTTGAAAATATAATAAAATGTTCATATATTTTTTAAAAAATTAGGCGACAGTGAATTTTATAAAACTCGAGAATAATAATTATACACGTGATAATCGTGTCTGTCGCTAGCCCTTGTCAGGGGCGCTAACTAAACGTATCCAAGTCAATTGATACTTTAGCATGAAATAATAAATGGAGATATGTGAATCCTTTGACGGGAGGGCCAACGGTGTCCTTTATCGAGCGACCCCGACCCATATCAACCTCCCCTCGCATGAATAAATAAAAGCTCAATTTGTTGCTCACGCGTTTAACCGACGCATCGACATAAACGTCTCCGTTCTAAAATGAACTTCCCCGATTTTCTTTTGGACATCCTACGTACATGGGATATTTTTACAGGGATGCTTCTTTCAAACTCAGGGTGCAGATTTAAAGAAGAATTTACACTATGTCTTTTTACATCCTGATTTTACACACAATACATAATAAACAATTTTTGTATCAGTCATGGGCTAACACTTGGCCTTGATTTCACCTGATGTTAAGTGACAATAAGGCTGTAGATAGCGAAGCGTGTTCGCCTAGAATACTTCTGGCTCTCACTTATATGACTGTCGGAACACAGTAATGCTGTTAAGGCGACAGATTGACAAAGAGGGTGGTAGCTACCCAGGCGGGTTTGAAAACCTCTACCACCATCCAGAACCCGGGACTTCTGCGTTACAAGACAAGTGACTAAACCACTGCGCCACGGAGGCAGTCATCCTTAGCTATCTTAATATGCGTTATCTGAATATACCAGAAATGATATGAACAAGAATGGAATATTAGATAACAAATGAATCGAACACGAAATAAAAACGCTTTGAAGAAACGAAAAGAAATTTCCATATTAATATATGTTAGGATTCGATAGATATATTGCCTAATCACAGTGGTAACTCAATAATATTGAAACGTTATGGGAAGACAATAACATTTTATGAATGATAAAAATACAGCAGCAACCCTACATGATCATGTTAGTCTTCGAAGTGTATATTTAAAATGGTCGCACTGTCAACGAGTTATGTTAAAACCAATCGCATACAAAAGCTGCTCGCTCTTGTTCGGAGGCCCCTTCATTGAATTGAGTGGGAACAGCATTGCCTTTATTATAAATGCTGTTTAATATTTAGTAGGAAATTACGTTCCATAATGACAGGTCATTCACTTTTTGATTTCTTTATTACGGGTGTTTTTGAATGAGAATGTTTTGTAAAAATAAAATTTTGATATATGCAGTAAGGTCGTTATAGGCGAAATCTAACGACTTTATTAACCAATAGAATAATTTCGAGCTATTAAAGCTAGCAGCACTTGTTGCACTTTATTTAGCAATATTTATTTATTTATGTGACAGTAACTTGACCATACGAACACATATTAATAGAAAATGTAACATGAGCAGCTTAGTTCCGTATAAATATATCATTTGTTTGCGGTGGGATCACTCGGACTGCTACTTGGAGTGACTCATTAAGGGAAACCCTTTCGTGACTCAATTCGTTATCGTATCGCTACATCAAAAATAGCCCCGTTCATATTGTTATTTTCACTCATGCGAAAAGCCGGCCATTTTGAATAATGGACACATTGCGACGCAATTTCATTTCGAGCCGTTAAAACTTTTATAGCCTAGATGTAATTAATGTCACAATTTATATAACTAGAAAATTTATCTTTGCATATTTTCGAATTAATATTATTTTTATGCAATAATATTATTAATATATTTTATATTTGTATAATAGAATTCATTTATTATGCTTAGCATAGACAATTTCGTATAAAAGACAAATTTAACATTTCAAGAACGTAAATATATTTTTAACAATGATTGAAATACGTAACTGAAGATGTGATTATGAAGCTTTTTATGTGAATATTAAAATTTAAAATGTATGAATAAATTATTTTCCAAGAAGTTTAGAAAATCTTTGATTGTTTTAAAACTAATATTCTATGAATGTTAATTCATAATATACTCCTCACATGTTTAAGTTCACCATATAGTTAGAAAACATTCCGATTATATATGAACATTTGTTGGTTAATACCGTTTCTTTATTTTCGTTAATTACTAAATAATAGTTATTAAAAACACGACCTCATTCATAACATATATAGAAAAGTTGGTTAAGTCATTCAGAAAACAAAAAGAGGCGGTGAAAAGGTTCCAAAAGGAAAATTAGTTGTGGTGGAAATAAAGTGAGAGAAATCTTTAAAAGAGATAAGTGTAACTTTCCTTCGTAGCACACAAAAATCAATAATCATAAATGTAAGTTACAATTAATTCAAAAGCTGTTTAAAGATTGGGCGTACAGCTACACATACAGTACAAATAACAAATCTACTAATTTCCTAGTAAACATTTACAAAGATAAAATGAACACATATTTAAATTACCAACAGTGTTTTCATAAACACGTTGAAGCCTTAATCACACCGTTACTTAACTGTTGCCTATGTTTGCTTACAATGTGTAACAATATTATTGTATGCGGCCACACGAACAGAGCAGGCCATTTCTCTTCAAGTCAACGCGAGACGAATTCCCCGTCAATAAACATGCGGTGGAACGTGTGAACCATTAGCGCTGTTTTTTAAATGGATCTATTTTTAATGAACGATGTTTGTTCAGGTTCCATTTTAACGTAAAGTTACTTCTCTGATGTCTTAGATTCTTTGCAAGTATGTAACCTATTAATTTAAGCTAATTGGTGTATATAGTAGCCGAAAACATTAATATTTTTTATAATAAATCAAAAATATAAATATGAAATCAATACTGTGTAATCGAAATGTATGTATATCAATATTAAATTTAGAAGTTACTTAATAACATGTGACAAGGTATTTCATCTCTTTTCTCGGCGAAGACCTCAAATTCCATTAATAGTATTAGTATACTCTGCCGGCCAAAAGTTTGAGACCACCTTGAAAAAATTACAATATTGAATAAAACTCCAAAAGTTAGTGCTC
>DWQX01003555.1:0-17429 GCA_018245475.1 Pharmacophagus antenor
TGATATTCTACTCCAAAATTACTGACGATTTTATTGCGGATTTCATATTAAAAATGGTGATTTGGTATAGTTGCAATATGACGGCTAAATTACAAAACGAACAATAAAACCTTATAATGTCATTTATTGGAATACTACATTGTCCTAGTTAAAAAAAGTTCGCAAGAAAAAAAATCATGGCTTTAAATTCGCGCCAATTAATATGTCTTCTTTTTAGAGATGTGTGAGCAAAAGGCTAATAGGTATTCGTATTATGATCGTCAACCATCGTTAGAAGACAACTGTTATAGAAGAACTAATGCTCCATTTTTTAATAGTTATACGTAATAAATTTCTATAAATTGCAGATTGCACTCGAAGGATTTAGTTAGTAATAAAACAAAACCTGTAAAATGTGATTTCTATAAAAATATGTTTTCTAATTGTGTTTAGTTTTGTGCAGATAAAAGAGAAGTGCATTTAAAATCTAAGTAATTTTATTTAATTTATAAAAAAAGGGACACTTATCTGATGACAACTTTATTAATGTTTTAATATGCTGTACAGAGTTTAATCTTAATTCTCGTCAGCCGCTATAAATTTCTCGGTAGAAAACGTTGCAAATTAAAAATTCTTTGCGGTCACTATAAAGCGTCAGATGAATTTATAATGAAACAATTTAAGAAAAAAAAAGTTATTGATCGTGTGTCAAATCAAAGTAGAACACATCCTTTAATCCAAATTTGAGTTTTCAACGAATAAGAAATATTTGTAATTATTCATTTTACTTCTTTTCAAAGTACAATTAGTCTTTTGGTTTCATCAGAAATTAAATAGTTCAAAATCTTAACTGTTTAGTCATCACCTCCACAGTTGATTTTTATTTGGCCTAAGTTCTAGGTATACGTTTTCTGACAAAACAAGATTGTATATAGTAATAGGAAAACACTATAAAAATGTATTCTTAATCATAAAGAATAACAAAAACCTTTGGCGCCAATTGAGAACCTTTTCTCTTCTTTTGTTAAATTGTAACTTTAAACTTGTATTCTCCAAAATCAAGTTCTTATAGTTTTTGTATACTTTCACACGGGAGTCCTCTTATAATGGCTTAGAAACCTCACTTTCAGACCCTTAAGGGCACGTATACGCAAGGATGTGCAAATATTTTTTTGGAAATTATTCCATGTCATGAACACTTTTTCTCATACATTGGCTAAAGTGAACCTCAATTTTCCTTTGCGGCATTTTCTTTTCTGTTTCTCTAAAATTTATATTAATGAAAAACTGTTTTAAAATAATAGTTTCATGTATTATTCTCTAGTCTTTACTTCTATAAATATGTAATTTAAAAAAATTCAAGACGTTGACAAGTAGAGACCCAGAACAATATTTAAGGGTTTTAACCTATATTCTTCTATCGTTCAATGGCGTATTCTTATATTCTGTGATTTTGTGAAGCGCCTGGTGGGGCAGGGTGAAGTTGAAAAGACAATTCCACGCGGTAGAGCGCCATTGCGTTGGATCGACCAAGTGAAGACCGCAACAAAAGATCCTCTAAACGTATGCACCAGGAAGACATCGATGCGAGAGGAATGGCGACGAATTGTCAAGTGAGCTTCCATTACCCAAACTGATGACCACGACCACTCTGTTAACAGTGCTGCCGACTCAGAAGAAGAAGAAGAATCTATTTTCCCGTACTTGTCAATTATTAAAAATTTGTTCAATATATCTTCATAACAAGCAAAAATATTAAGCATGAGAATTTTATAATAAGAGTACAAATAATTATCATAAAGATAAAAGAACAAAAGGTTATTACAATCTATAATTCCTTACTTTCTCGTACATCTTATTCTCTCTCATATTCTTGTACATGAATAAAATAGGTTTTTGAATACTGCATTTGAAAAATGAGACATTAATTTGGCGTAGAACGTGATTTTTTTTGGACGAACGCTCAAATATTGCTCAGTGCGCTTTTGACGAAGCGACAAAATTTCCTTTCCGCGACAAAACGCGGCAAAATTTTTGATAAAGGCTTGGTCCGCGTCGCATGTCGTAGATGCCATAGTAATTGGGAGCCGTTGCGACAAGCATACGTCGCTGTGAAAGGGCCGCAGGTTGAATTGCTTTTGCAGAAATGTGAATCAAGGCGCACTGCAGGGGACAAAAAGTAATTCGGAATTTTTTAAGTAAGACTGGATAGATATGCCGATATTACAATGCGCATACAGTGTGTCTGTTTTTATTGAGATGAAACCAAGGTAGTCGGGCACAGTCGTCGCTATTTATTATGAAATATATTGTTAAGAGCGTGATAGAAACAATGCGTTTTCACGGTATAATCTTTTTCATCTTCATTATATACAATATTGTCTCTTTTAAAGTGCTAATCTGTTATAAAATACCAAATTAAGACTTTAAAAAGGACAACATTGTGTTATATTTTATACTTTCAGTTTTTATTTAATTATTTATTATAGCGTAATGAATTTGAGAAAATCGGACAAATCGCAAAAATAAATAAAAAATTGCAGCATAAACCCTCCTTAAATTAAAGAATTAATAGCATTCTTCGTTTATTATATCCAAGATGATAAGGTTTTAGTTTTGGTCTCAGAATTTCATTTTTTATTTTCAAAAGCTGGCTCGAGAGATTATTGCTTTATTTTAATTTTGAGTGATAGTCAAGTATATAATAAATGACAGGAGTATATTTCATAACTTCAAAGGATTAGAATAGTGTTTCAAAACGGATTTGTGCTGTTAGACATGAGGCATAAAATATATAAGTAAACAATGTTCCCCGGGGAAATAAAAGGAGCTATCTACAATCACTACGGAGGGCTTATATTTTCTGTATATCGATGTATAGAAGCGTTTAAGTTTCTTCTGGCGCGTCAACGTTTCCATCCTTCATTGCGTACCCTCCCCGATCCACACCTCGTAAATTGAATTTTATTCGTTACGACGACTCCAGTAGCTTTCAGTTTGTTTTTGACACGTAAGACGTGTACATTTTATTGATATATATACATATATATATATGCACATATGACTAGCTTTATATATATATTTCTAACGAATCGGACCCGCGACCCGTTTAACTGATTAGTACGCATGTTTGAGTAGGAAATAAATTTTAGTCATACGCAGCAGAAATCTGGACACTGGGGATGTGATTAATACATAATCTCAAAATCGCTCAGATGGCGATGGAAAAAACTATGCTTAGCGTTTCTCTGATGGATAAGATTCGCAATGAAGTCAGCCGTCATAGAACTAAAGTCAGTGACATAGCCTTTCGCATTGGCAAACTCGGGTAGCAATGGGTTGGTCACATCTGCCGCAGAAGTGACCATGACTTTTGGCGTAAGTAAACGAAATGCAGGACGTGGCTCGGCAAGATGGAGTTTAATATAACTGCCTCCGCGGCCCGGTGGTTTACTCCTGCCTTGCAACGTGGAACTCTCGAGTTCGATTCCCCAGCTACATAAGTAATGGAGTCTGTATAGTGGTAAGGTTTTTCAAACAAGTTGGTTAGCTACCATTCTCAATGTCTATCTGCCGCTACAACGGCTTTACTGTTTTCAAGCAGTCATTGAAGTCAGGTCCAGAAGTATTATGGGTGCACACCATCTACGGCCTCACATTCATTCAACGTAAGGTGAAATCGATGTCAAATATTTAGACCATAAAAATGTATTAATTTTTACTGATTAATTTATCGAAAGTTCTTAAAAAATATTTTACATAAATTTAAATTATATTATCTGTTGTCTTCCTCTACGAGAAATGAACCCAGGAAATGTTTCAAAATGTTAAAATGATTTGTGTTATTGATTATTATAATATAACCTACATGAAATATTCAATTTAAATTTGTAATTTTATTTTTCATAATGCTTATGTATCACTTTGCATAAGAGTTATATTTATTTCCACTCCTACAAATCATCGTTTAGAAATTTTGAAAAATGTTCTTCAAAAACGCTTTGTCGTAACACCTCCCATGGGGCAGCGCATATTATATTCATAGGGACAGTTAGGACATCGCGTCCTCCTACCTCTTAACAAAGAAAAGGTAAAAAAGAGTGTCCACTGCATGTGGAAAAGTTACAACATGTAAATTATTTAATTTTTGTTTGGTCTAAACGATAAAGTGTAAGCGAGAAATATGTTCATTTTAATCAAGAAATAATATTTGTTTGGTGAAAGGATAAATAATAACATTACAGTTGGATTTCATTATTAGGGTTCCTTACTCAAATGGTGACAAACGGAACCTTATTTATGAGACTCCATCATCGGTTTGTCTGTCCGTCTGGCAGCGAGCTTTACCTCATGAGCCGTAATATTTAGAAAGTTGAAATTTTTACCGATTGTATATCTGCGAAATTTTCCACTACAGGAACAGATTCTAGAAATATAATATTATTACAAAAAATATCAAAATGAAATATATTCTTTACTTAAATGGACCTGAGTCCATCTATTGAGAGTCAATGGAATTTTAAAAATTTTTCAATATGTTATGAGAGCTTTTACAACAAATGGCTTGCCGTGTCTACAAGCTCTGTACTGTACAGCACCCTTTGCATTGCGAGTTCAACTCACATTTGGCTATTGTATTTGTGGATTAGTGGCACCCGTGTCAGAATGGGATAATTTTAGATGACGTAAATAGTTGTTGTAGCCCAAACTATATTTTAGCATTTAGAATGACAATAACTCAGAGCTATTCGGACTGGCTTAAGATGCAAAGGATATATTATTTTTATGTTAAAGTATATGCAATTACAATATCAGAGATAAGGCTTAGTTAATATAGGTATTTACGATATTTTATACTGAAAATCTTCTAGCATTTGATCTCAATTTCACATTGCATTATATGAGAAAAAATCTGTAGCTGCTTGCTCGGAAAATACTGGCTTCCATGTGTCACTGCTGGACCACAGCGTCGATGTAATGACGATAGATTGATATCAATGGCAGTTGCAAGTCGAGAGGGTTAAAAAACTTTACGACCATACAAATATCATCACTTATGTGTCGTCGGTATCGAACCGGGTACCTCTGTGTTAAAAGGTAAGCGACATAGCTACTGCGCTACGGTAAAGCAAAAGAAAATCATAACTAAACAAATTATATGCAGAATGTTTATGTGAAACGAAATTATACTGTGAAATGATATTGGTTCAAATACGACTTACGGTGTTTTTATCGTAATTTATTAATTTATTCTGAATAAAATTACACCTTTGCTTAATTAATTTCTAGTGTAAAGAATACTTTAAAAAAAAAATGCAAGAATGCTTTTTCCATATCATTTTCTGTATCCCGGGATCTTTGTTTAAAATGAAACATCGCATAGTTCACACACCGACGAACCCGCGTAGAGAAATCTTCACAAAAATAATATTGACATAAATGTTACAACCTAGAAATGCTCGTGGAATCATCAGCCATTCATCATTCATATGACTACCAAAAAATATTCCTGCCGCATTTTCTTTTCAAGTCGTAGAACGGTGGCATGTTTGTTCAAATCGATTGTGTCAAACGCAAATTGAAACAGTACACAATAGGCTGTACCGGAAATGCAGCGATTGTTCGATGCCACGACATCCCGTGGGCCGGCGAACTGAAAATTCGAAACCGTGCAATATACGCACAGTTTCAATGCAACATTAATATTTCCTCTAAACGCATTTAACCGTAGATATTTAAATGTTTTAAAACCTATGGAAACAACTGTAGTGATAGGTAATAGGTCTTTATTATGCTGCACAGGATATATTTCAACCACAATTGACAACAAAATATTTAGCACACAAATATAGACACGACTATTCTGCAACATTTCAACAACTATCCTATGCGCCCCGCGCGTCAGTGGTATGCCAATTATTTCCAAGTGTGTGGGTACCGGCCGTCGCCGGACTATCGGCGCGGCGACCGAGTGCGTATAGTTTAAGATCGAGTAAGTGAAGATACTTACGCATTGTTTTGCGTGTGACCGCGAAATAATAAATATAAATAAATGTGTTAATACATACAATATACATGTGTAAAGTATGCCACACACCTATCACTAATAACAGAAGGGGAGCAAGATATATGTTTTTCTATAGTTGTATATATAACATTGCATACGTGGCGCAATGGTTTACCGCTTGCCATATAACGCGGAGATTCCGGGTTCTATTTCCGTGCCACAGGTGTGTTGATGGTGGCAGTATTTGAATCCGCCTTGCTAGCTGCACACCTCAATGTCAATTTGCCGCCATAAACGCATTGCTATGTTCCGGCGGTTATGTTATGAGAGCCAGAAGTAATCTTTCCAAACACGCTTCACCATCGACTACCTCATTGTCACTTAATATGAGGTAAAATCGAGATTAAGTATTAGCCCATAACTGAGGGTGGTATCAAGCTAGGCAGGTTCGAAAAACGCGACCTCATCCACATTTCACAACTCATATGGCAAGGGATCGAACCCTAACCGAACGAACGGGATTTTTCCACTATGCCAAGGAGGCAGTCAAACCTCTATTAATGCAGTTAAAAATAAATAATACCTTAATACACTTCTCTTACTAACATCACTGGCGTTATATTTTAAATAAGAATTAATATGAAAAAACGAATCTCGGAATCGTGTTATAAAGATTATTTTTATTTACATTCAAGAAAAAAACGAAAGAAGAAACATTCAAGGAGCCTTATTAATATTCTACGAGTATTTTAAGCTAAAGACAATATTTTCTTGCACCATAGTCAATAGTATTTATTTTTCATTTAGCTTCTTCAAACGTGATCTGATTTGTTTTAGCAGTTGTCAGAGGCAGTTTTTCTACACAACGTAATATAATAAAAGAGGGTGCATATTATGAAAACAAAAATATCTCCCCTAATAATAAAAGTATTGATAGACAGAATATTTAGATAGAAATTCAAAAGAGAATAGAGATAGAAAATCACGTACAAATATGTATAAAAAAAAACACTTATTTGTATTTCGGTCTATGCAAAACAATATATTAACAAAAAAATAAACAGAATAAAGTACAATTAAAAAACTGATAGTGGTAATGGTAAAAAGCACTTATTATTCGATAATGCGCTAACATTTGACTTAATTTTTAACAAGATTAATATTGTCACAATGAATACATATTTGGTGAAACTTGTTTGCTTGAATCCTCTGGCTTTACTATGTTTCACTGCTGGAAGGTAATAATGTTAAATAAATACGTCATAGTGACGGAAGATTAAAACTGAAGATGTAACTATCTCGTGGCTCTGGAGTCGCATTTGGAACTTACGTGTGGCAAGCTGTAAACCTTAGCGCCAATTTGACAATCACTATAAGTTACTATAACAATAGTAGCCGCAATGAAATCACTTACTCGTAAAACACATAGGCGTTAGATCTAAAACATACGCAGAGTCCGGCCCGCCACCAATCCAATTAAAAACGAAACACACTCATTTAAAAGTTTTTATATCGAAAAACCATACAAAAGTCAGAGAGAGATTGATAAAAAAAGAAAAAAATCGAAACAAACGTTGTTTCAATACTGCAGAGGGAAACGAGCGAGGGGTTTGAGCTCCGCTGTAACAGATAAAATTCAATTTGCGAGGTGAGGATTGGAGAGGGTCCAAAATGACGTGCCGGTGACGAATCCGTGATGCTCCAGCAGACGTACTGAAAAATAACAACGCGAATGAACGCGCCGAACTAGATTCTTCATGCAGGAGATAGCTAAGAAAAAAAAGCAAAGATTTAATGAGAAATTAAATTGAATCTGTTTTAAATATGCCAACTGAACATTGTCACGAAGACCTTCAGATTGGTTGAAGAGTATTTCATGAATAAAGTTCTTGATCCGTGGATTGACCACTCATAATTCCAGAAGAAAAGTTACCATCAAAATTTGACCTTTGGGTCCACTTTTTATTTTGACAGTGTCTGTGTAGAATAGTTTCGCATAAAAAATAAAAAAAATATATAACACTTAGGTATGGAAAAATTGAAAACTCAGATATCCGAATCTGGTAATCATTGAAGGATTTCGATTTATTAGGTTGATGATGAAAATTCGATTTCATTTGGTAAGAATGACTTTCTCAAATTCAAAGAACAAAAAACAAAAATAAAAATGAGGTGGTAGAAGTAATTGTCTTTCGTTCATAAATTTTGTTCTTTTAAGTTTATATTTATAGTGGGTTTTACATTTCAGTACAAACATTTTTCAAAAGTTTTTGATTCAAACGTCCGTCTGGTTTGTATACGTGGGTGTCACCGTTGCGCCTATTTGAAACGTCAAACAATGTGTTTTACTATTACATAATAATAGATAGATATTGGAGTATTACCGTCAGTGTAGCTAAACGTGGTGTTGTGTAAACATCCTAATGAAAAGCCCATTATTATTTGAAAGTTCTATTAATCTTGTCATATTTGTTGAGCAAATATAATATAGATAGTACAACATAAGAGATACAACGAAAATTCTTGTGTTTATAATGGAAAGATTTTTTTTAAATAAAGAATTTTAAAACCGTATGAATATTCTCGCTCGGAAAGTACTAAGGACATAAATTTAGGAGCCGTCGTGTATTACAGGACGTGGCTGCGTTTCCTTATTCCCCGTGGCCATATTTCACATCAGACCTTTAACGTCATCTTAAGATACATTTTCGAGGAGATTTATTTCAGAAGCAATTTTAAAGATTACTCAGCGAAACGTTTAAAAAATATGTTGCGCTGCATTAGCTATTTAATCTCTCAAGCTTTTGGCTTCCATTTGAAAAGAAAACGGACAATGTTTGAAACCTTATAATAATTTTTTAATCAGATGTGGTCTAATTCTTGACTTTGATTATATCTGATGACACGTGATAATGAGACCTTAGATGGTAAAGCGTGTGCTCCCAAAATACTTCTGGGTCTCATGTGTATGACTGCTTTAATACAATAATGCTATGTTATGGCGACATATTAAGATGGGGGGTGGTAGCTAGCCAGGCGAGTTCAAAAAACCCTATCATCACCCAGATTCCACTTCTGTTGTGCCCCGTGATTCGAACTTGAGACCTCCGCATTACAAGGCAAGCGGTAAATTATTGAGCCACAGAGGCAGTCAAATATGTTAATTAGTACGCTTAAATGACAAAGAATCTAACGAAATGGTTGTATGTCTTTTATCATTATTCCGCCATATTCGTACATATAAGTGTTACTCAAAAAAAAGTTTTAAACCATCAATTCTAATGAACGAAAAACAAGTTTCCTTTATAACTTTGGTATAAATTTAGTTCTTTTTATTTTTTTTAAACGTAAAACTCAGTAACAGTGGCCATTTCGTGTGCATCATGTGAAGGATTAAATAATATTGTTCTAATTATGTACACTAATTAGTTAATCGATCTGACGACGCGCATTATAGCAATTAATTAAACAGGTCTAACGACGGATCCTTGTGATTATCGATTGGAAGCCGGAAATTGCGCGGATGTCGCCCCCTTCACTACTGCAATGACTGCAGCCTAACAAGCACCATACTTGATGGCCGACGAAATGGCTCTATGATACGTTCATTAGTTTTCAGCTGCAGGATAATCTAATTTGCTACAAATACAAATTCAAAATATTGTTTATTCAATTAGGCCTTCTCATTTACTTTTGAATTGTTAAAGTTTTTCTCACTCCTCTTCCAAGTAATCACTCCTGAGCAGAACCAGACAAGAAACTCAGGGCACTGGTTTAAATATTATTGTAGATTTATAATTTTCCTTTTGCTGTAATGAAGTCAATCGCGCATCTAAGGATTATTTAACAAAAAAGTCTTTAATAGTAATTTTTAAAGTCTATGCAAGGGCAGATTTAAAATATTTTTAGGGATTTTAATATAAAAGCCTGCGCACAAACTTACAAATAACCTTTTTACTCGACTTAGGTGAGAAAAAGGAATACGTAATTCTCGTTTATTCCCGCATGTTAATATTATGGATATCAGCTTTAATATGAAATTCATTTAATGTATCAAAATGAACGCGTCAATTATTTTAATATTTTTAGCAGATATCGATGATTGTCTCATTTTATTCTTAACAGAAATTAACGATACTTACCCCTTTTTTAAGTTTACCAAGATAAACAAAAATAAAAAAAATGAAGTTGGTATATTTGTCATGATTTTAACAGTAGGTATGTGTCTACCCGTGTAAAATTTATATATTGATATAGTCGATCTAAACAAATACCAATGGTATGCCCATTTCTGTTTCTAAATAGTTGTCTGCAAATCTTACTGTATTCCGCTTTGGAAGACGCTTTCGCTCATAATGTTAAGGTAACGAGACTTTATATTTGATGTCTCGATGCAATTAGCTCAGTTGTAATAGATATTCTATTAAAAATCACAACATACAAAATAGTCACCCACAATTAAGGATAAGATAAGTATAAAATTGCGCTACAAGCTTACGGGTACGAGTTTCGCACACACACACTCAAGACGTCCTTCCAGTCTTGTTGCCTGGCTACATGAAAAGCAAATTCAGACCGTATTTCTTTCTCTTTAATAACTAAAGAGACTAAGAAATTTCAAACTCTAGTTTCACGTTATTACATAATTAAAACTGTACGGAGCATTATTAACCTAATTAGAACACTCTCTACAGCAGCACTCGGCAATATAAACGTTCCTTATTCGCATGATACTAACTGAAATACTAAGCGTTTTAGCGAAGAATATTAATGAAAAGAATGCGGTCTATAACTACATTTTAATAACTATTTCTGCAGTCTATTTAATTAATGAATCCCGCTGCTTATTCCCTTTTTCTCTTCCCATTATATTCTATATCTGTTCTTTATATAATCCGGTTTATGATAAAGCTCTCGATCATTTTCTTCTATCTGAACATTTAAATACTGAGAAATTTGTATGTCATCTGAAAATCAGAGGTAATGAATGGTTCAAGAATAAACAAAAATATCAGATAAAGTCAGAACGTATTGTGTCACACGTATTTTTAATTACGTTTAATTGTTTTAATTCATAGCAGATTATGTGGCATATTATTTTTTCAAAACTCATTGTGAGGCAGTAACTTCTTTACCCAATAGCTTTTTACTTTAAATACTTGCATTATAAACAAATGAAACATTAAGTAAAATATAGAATTAAAAAAAATGTATGCATAGTATACGATACTACTGAATAGTAAATTATAATTTGAATTTTTCCGGGCCTATATCGCGTAAAAATTCACTAGGTACTGTAGCTAATATTCCTTAAGGTTTCGGCGCGAGTTGCAACGGCCGTGGTCGCGAGCCGGACTGTTGTAGCTCAGCGTCGTCTTCGTGACGCGAGGATTTTAGTTCCTACCCTCGTTAGGTGTTTATTGTCTGTGACTGTGGAACATTAGATATCGTACCAATTGAATATTTACGGCGATATAGACCCGAATGAGTTTAAATTATAATGTATACAGATCGCGGATGAATTGTAAATGTTTTGTATCATTAGCAACAATTTTTCATAGTTAAAAAATTCGTAATATTTGATTCTGGAAGCCGTATTTTTGATAAAAATCCATTTATAGTAATTTCGTGAAGTATTTTCGACGGCTCCTGAGATCCGAAAGCTGTACGAACATGATTAGTTGATGAAATAAAAATGTTTCAGGAACGTTTTTGTCACAATAAGACCTCGGTTTATTTCCATTAATGATATATGCTTACGGCACCATTCAGAAATAGTAATAATACAATATTAAATGTTAATTAAATCGTGTGAAAGTCAATAATTTTTTGTATACAATGATTTACTTTTTTTTTTACATGACTTTAACACTAGATTTACCGGATCAGTCATTTTGACGGACCAACACTGGAAAAATGTTCCGTACACTAGTACGCATTTGACTTTTTTTATACTATGTTAACATTGTTCTATACATTTCATATATAACATTGTTCTATACATACAATAATGCAGAGAATTACTATCAACTCCAAAAGAAAACTATAAAAATGTGTCGGTAAATCTAGTGTTAATAAATGTGAAGTATTTTTTTTATAGATTAGGTGGGCAAAGGAACAAGCAGTTAACGTAACGTCGCCATAGACAGTATATGAGTTGCACTAAAGAAATATTTAGTTGTAACATTCCATATCTCCTTTCATAACATATAAGAGCAATGGATGCGTGTGTAAAAATACAATGAAATTATTATTTCTATAGTAATACACTATAAGGAACTTTTATCATACGGCAGATCGTGCTATGTTTGCCACCCCAGTTATGTAAAAAATACAATAACAAGCCACGAGTAACGTCATTTAGCTCGAGGCGGCATTGTTGTTTTCATCTTCAGACCCCTTTTTCATTATATTTTGATTCGAAGTAGGGCTGTTCATGACAAGTGTTATCTTTACTTAATATCAAAATGTAAACAAACCACGAATATGAAGAAAGATCTTATCTTTTTAAAGAAATCTCTGATGCATAATTAAAGGATTTGGCGAACTCTCCTAACTATGGAAACATTTATTTCAGTGTTTAGTACGAACATGTAAAAACCTACTATTATGTTTGATTTCTAATTATTATAAGAGAACTCTTATTATTTGAAAATATAATAATATTGTTATATTCGAAATTATATTTTTAATGCTGAAAATCTCAATTATATACATTTAACAAGCTTGTTAGAATTTAGTAATGGCTTTATGGAGATTATGTTATGAGCTAAAAAGAATAAAGGGCATATTAAATATGTGTGAAGTAGCGAATACCAACAAGTGATGTAGGAATCGCACAAAGGCAGTTATGCGATGTAAGTTTTTTTATTAAAACGCTGTTTCAAACAAAGAAATTAGGTGTACCACGTCTCTTCGCGGTCTCTTACGTTCTTTGCTAAATTTTATTATTCATATTTTTTTATTCTACGTACAATAGACTATGTGCTTGTAGTTGAATAATTCAGCAACATTAACTCTGCACTCCCATAATTTATTATCTGACTTTACTTTGGTAACACGTTACAAAAAATATAATGACTGTTTCCTTGAAAGCGATAATATAAATAATGGCGATGATAACTTTTAGTTAATAAGACTTAAAAAAAAAACATTTGACTAGAAAATAACAAAGTCTAGTCACAGTTCATTAGATAACAATATAAACATACAGTTTTTCATCATCAGATTCGATCTTGTCCCCTTGCATTTGAAAGCTGTAAGGTAAACCATTTAGTTTAGTTAGATTTTTGATGAAAAATATTCATCTATCTAAAAGCGGAATAAGCATATTCATATATCTTTGAGGGGGATTATAATTTTAATATTTATGCTTAATTTTAATAGTTTATAAGTGATTGTTTTTTCGTTTTATTATTCCTTTTAGTTCTTTATACTTTTATACGGCCAGTGTTATGCATGTATATATATGCGATGGATTATCAACACTACGTATTACATGAAACGTGAGATGTTATTAAAAGTATTTTTTTCAATCATCTTTGATATTCAGAGAGGTTAGAAGTTTTACTTTTCCAGTAGTAATTCACGAAGTCTTTTATTTTTTTTTACTTCTATTTGTTTTAGTCGCTTAACTATAATAAAAAAATAAAATATAAATTCGACAGAAGGGTTCGATTTTGCTTCCAAATATTCAAAGGAAATTCATTAATAGTTTTCGTAGAAAAGGTCCTCTCTTAATTTCTTTAAAGAGACCGTTAAAAGATATTTTCAAACCTTTTACATTTAAAAAGAGAATTTGCTACAACCGCATTTCACTTGAGTACTCGGTTCCCAACTTCACTTTTAGACTGATAACGAGTATTTGCTTAATGCAAACGCTACTTTTTTTTTTCTTTTTTTTTTAGTACATGAAAAAGTATTCAGTTTTGCACCTGCCGGTAGATTTCAATCTCTTTGAGTTTTTAATCGAAAAATTTCCTAAAATGAGACAATTTTTAATGCACTTAATGTTTAGAAAAAATTTACTTTCAAACTAAATAATGAGATATCTTAATGAAAATGTGCTGTGATGCATTACTAATGTAAGATCATAAATATTTATCGATATAATGTGAATAAATAGTGGCATTTAAAATTTCAATATTATTCATTATTTACTATGACTTTAAATTTGAAAACGTTCGAAGATCAATTATAATATTAATATTATGCTTTTTTATGTAGTTAATATTGTTTAATTAAATTTATTTTAACATTTGTAGTACATATTTTTTCCTTTATAGCTGCGTAATGAATTTTCTATTTGGAGGCCCTTGACATACCGTTGGCGAAATTTTAATATGAAAAGCAAAAACTTATTATTAGAATTTTATTATGTATGTACAAGTTAATGTGTAAATGATATATTATACCTATATACTATATATGAACTTTAAAGGTACTAACGTAGAACAGTGTACGCTCGGGATCATGGAATATATAACACGAGGTCTAAAGGAGAGCTTAGGGAGTTCCCATCTGACCACATACCCTTTTAACAGAGGAAGCTTTAAGAAGCCCTCAGGATGTTGATGTCTAAAATCACGCAACCGGCTACGTACTTTAAGCGATATTGTTAATTAATTATTCACTTATTTTGAAAATGTTATAGGCAAATGTATCTCTTACATTTATATTGCTTATCGATAAATCCGTTCTTTACGAATTCATATCTTTAATATTTTTCACTTCATTGTCAATATGTTGATTTGTATTGTTCATTTTAGCCAGAAACAAGTAAAAAGTGTTAAAAAGTGGTTTGTTTCATATTTAATCCATCTATCTATTTTAATATATCTATCGTATATAAACAATGTTATCATTAAATATTTAACTTTTAATAATACTGTCGATTAATGCGACAAAAACTTTTTAACGAAATATATGCCATGCAGATATTAAATTAATTTAACACTACATTTACTGGACCCGCTATTTTGACGGACTAACCCCAGATACAATGTTTCGTATACTAATATACGTTCGACTTTTTTGTTTTTTTATACCGACTCAGCCAACATTGTTGTATAAATTTTATTGCAAAACAGGAAAAAAATTGTTATAATTGTATACAAAGTTACTACGGACATGAAAACAAAATCATAAAAATGTGTCGGTAAATCTAATGTTAATAACTGTTTTTGTTTATTTTAAATTATATTTATCGTAATAAATATTTCTTTATTACCTTTTGTAGTTATTATTACATGATTTAGTTATTCTAGTAAGGTAAAGTTTAAAAAAGGTTTATTCAAAATTGTTAAATAAATCTAACATAATCACATACAATAATTTTAATTAAATTAGTTAAATACAAACACGAAATTTTTAGCTAAAGTTAGATAAGTGCTTGACCATAATCACAACTTAAGTTATGTTGCCTATTAGCTTAGTAATAGCGCCTATTCGATTCTCTTTTTGAAGGCACCCACAAAATTATTTCTCTCAAAGTTATATTTAAAATTAGTGTTCACAATATACCTTTTACGTCTATTTCCGGCAAACTTTTCCTTACTTTTCCTCATTGTAAATATATATAAAGCAAACAAGAAAAGGTTGTTTTAGAATTTGGCCCTAAATAAACAATGAATATATTTTTTAGGTACATCAACAATTTAAATTATTAATATTTTTTTTCTTCACTAAGTTGATTCCTATTCTCTAAAACTTAAAATGACTATAAAAACAAACTAAGAAAAAAGATACTCCCAACATGAGGTTGTAAAATCTGCCTTTTGTATTTTCTTCAAACGCTTGTATTTTTTTTATTTTATTCAACCTTCGCTATAGCTATACATAAGAAAAAAAGTGCATTTTGAATTGAGAACCTATTCTTTGATATCTATTAATACATATAAGGCTTGAATTGAAGATGATATTGTTAAATGCCGTGTTCAAACAACTATGTCTCAAATTTGATTAATATTACCCAAAGTTTGTACATAACAAAGTGAAATAATTTATTTTTAGTTTAATTCACAATTATGATCCAAAGTACACTATAATGAATATAATTAATACAGCCAAAGCTAGACAGTTAATACTTATTGTATAAAAATATTATGAGTAATTAACGCTTACGTTTCAGCGCTCTTGTAATATTAAGACAATTAGTATCATTTAATCTATTCAAAAATGTCTTAAATTTCGCACACGTAATTGAATATAGTAAAATAGTTTTTATGCGGTACGAAAATGTTATGTTATGTCAAAATTTCCACAAAATCATTTTTTATGAGCCAGATTGAAAATAATGATTACACAAGAGAACTCTAAATTATTTCCATTACAATTTAACGAGGGTTCTCATATCACTGAGCCGCGAGCTCAACGCGACCATATAATTACCCTGATTGCCGAGTGGCGGCGTATAGATTACAAGCGGTCAGTAAATAATTTGAGAGTTCTATCCGCGCTAGGTCCCAATCCGTGAAGATCGTTTACTGGGATAACACGTAACTTACTTTAATTATTATCCACGGTTCATTAAACCGAAAAAATTCCAATAGTTTCGTTATAAAATACTTATTTATTTATACAAAATGGTAGCACAGTTATTATTTAAAACTAATTAGCAATAAAAGGTGAAACGGCAATGTACTATAAACAGATTTCTAATGAATTATTAAAGTCTTTGTTAACTTTTGAACCTCTGTTAGAAGAACAAGTAATTGTAAAAAAAAAATTAAGTATTTAAATTTTTGTAATTTATATTGTTTATTTCAATTTTACACTAAATTTATTCATAAAAACGGGTAGAGCGATGGTACCCTCTGTACATAGTAAAATTGTAAAGTTTTATATACAAACAATAATTAATTATGGCATGACTCAAATTCTTTTTATACAGTAGAGAGACAGTTCGTGTTACTGTTATAATTACCTGTTATACATAACCGTGTTACATTGTAAAAGTTTATTTGAAAAAAATGTTTTTTCCTTTAAATATATTCTTTAAAGATGAATAAGGATCTACTGTAAAATATGGCTTCAGGGAATAAGAAAATGCAGAGACATTGTGTAATACACGACAGCTGCTAAATTTATGTCCTTAGTACTTTGCAAGTAGATATTCACATAGTTTAAACATGCAAGTTTCACACGGCTGATTATATTAAAGCTATAAGCAGCATTTTTAAAATTCATCTGTGCTTTGCTTTTATATATTGACAATTTTTTTTTAAACACCAAGCTCCGGAAATTTGTTATAATATACATATTTTTTTAATATAATCAGCATCTTGCGATTCTTATACATACATATTCGATCGTTAATCGAGTGTCCAAAAATATTTTATTCTTTTTCAGCATTACATACATTGTTTTGCGATAACTGGTTAAGTACTTTTCCAATTATTAATAATTGGTATGGTGGTGTTTCTTAAATAATTATTGTTTTGAA
>DWQX01003556.1:0-17426 GCA_018245475.1 Pharmacophagus antenor
GTATATATTTATATATATATGATATTTAATTTACGCTGTAGTTTATGACAAAATCGAAAATTCGCTTTGTGTAATACAATTTAGAAATAATGAGATATCTATTATAATGGACGGATGAATAAAAATTTTAATATATTTTTGCATGAATACAGATTAAATAAAAAGTACACTAACCGCAAATGATACGTGAAACAGTCAATGTAGCTGCCATAATATGAAAAAAAAAACCTTTTTTTGTAGTAATAAAAGTATTTAATGTTAAGATATTTACCTATTACCATTTAATCGTAGATTATAAAGATTACAATGTGCCTGTAATTCTATAAATTTGAAAGAGTTCCACGCGTGACGCTTAAAGCTCTCCATGAAACTTCGCAATCTTTCACAGGTTCTAATTAAAAATATTATACGCTAGTCGGTGTTACAAATGCTTTTATTCCTAAAATATTATGTGTAGCACGAATAAGTAAACTTGGTATTGAAATATACCGCTATGAAATCCTAATTTACTTTTGGTGTCGTACCCCTTCATGCTAATGTGTCAAGCTACAAAACTTCTCATTTTTTTTAATTCTAATAGGCGAATGCTATTTATGTTTATAATTATTTTTTATTAACCCAGTCTCTTATTCGCACTTATAAGCGATACTAACATTATTAATGTAGACGTCACAGATGATAAATGGATTAAAATAATAATAAAAAAAATAGAAACTAAACTCTTAAAGACATATTTTGTGACAGCGTGTATATTTAAGTTCCTTCATTATAAATATAAGACAAATAAGTACAATATGAAAGTGTTTTTTTTTCGTTAATTCATTAAATTGTCTGGTGTAAGAAATTTCATTTTAAGTACAATGCTTTTTAAAAATTAATTTCCGTTTTGTATCTTTTTTTTTTAAATGTTACCAACCATTTGTTTCCTGCTTATGAAACGTGTGATACTTTTTGGTCATAGTTTTGCTCCGTTCATTAATTATTGTTATTCAGCCGGTGTTATTTTTTTTTTTCATGTATTTATATCACATTTGTCATTGTGAACGACAATTTTTAAGGTAAACGAGAACAATGTATTATCCAGTAATGTTTTGCAAGACGCAGTTAACCCTTTGACTGCTAGCCGCTTTGTACGATTTCACTGGAACATGCGTACGGGACATCGGAACAGGACATACATTAGGTGTTAGTGGACACACACACGTGATGAATGTGCCGTACATTAGGGCATTTCGTTGAAAATGTATACGCGACGAAACGCCACACCAATCAGTTGCAAACGGCGCATGAATGCGCCCACAGCGGCCGAAGCGTCATTTCATATGAATTTCGAAATTGATTATAATGAAATCGTTATTAAAAAATAATAATAATAATGACGTATAACTGTATGTGTATGTGCCTTCACTGTATTCAATTCGTAGGAGGTGATATTTTTTTTCATTTCAAATAAATAATTAATGTTTGTAAATAATCATAAACGGTAGTTTCATTTCTAAACACAACCACTTCGTAACGGCGCAACGTTTTAGCCAATCAGCCGGCGCCGCTCCATTTCACCGTCGCAGCACACGACACGGCGCCGAAATACCATCTCTCGCCACCGGATTAGAATCGAACAAACCTTTATCACAAATACAAATGGACATATTTTTATGGAGTCGCGCGAAGGCTTGACGATTCGCCTTATAGCTTCAATAGAAGAGCCTACTCCTTACTTGAGGGTCGGCAACGCAGTTGCGTCACCACGAGTGTTGCGGCTGTCTGGGCGACGATGAACACTCTCCATCGGGTGAGTCGCACGCTCGCTCGTTTGCCTAGTCTTTCTGTGAAATTAAAATAAAAGCTTCCCTTATGCAGTGTGGTAAGCGTTGTACTAAAATTCTGTTTGAATATTATCACATTAAATATTTACCCTAACGCATCTTAGCATGGCGTCAAAGCTGGTGTCTCGCTTAGCAGGTTACCTATAGAGTATAACATATAGAAGTTAATTAGTTATCAAATTGAAGAATATCGTTGTCTACGAAAATAATCGAGATGATTGAAAAACCAAAAGTAGGAATGAACCTGGAAAATAAATATAGATAACCTAATAAGCGTGTAAATAAAACACAATGTGATATTTTTGAGCATATAAAATAAGCACTTATTACCTAAGATAAATAAGGTCCCTGATTATGTTAGGCGAAAAATTGTAAGAGTCAATAAACTAAAATCGGGGACGGTGTACTCTCTGGAGGAAAACTTAAAAAAAAAAACGCATCTTGGCTCATAATCAGACGTGCTGACCTTCAGGCGGTTGATGCTCGACAAGAGATATTGTTTGCACATGTGTGCGATGCTGCATATTCAGATATCAATAGATTTAACCTATTATCAGTCAATTATCCGCTACATGCGCCACTTAAAAAAATCCATTCTTGGGCTGTCGCCCGTTCGGGAGGGCCGCGGTTGCAGGTTAAAGTTTTTTCAAGCACCCCACCACGTGAGGCGTATACGCGCCACGCTGAAATTACCCATGAGAAAGTTTCAAAATTAAGTAAAGTTTAAAATTAAGTATCCGTATGCGCTTGTATGTAGTCTGGCTGAAGCAGCGGAGCCGATCGAATAAGCGTATCACCTACGTAGGCTTTCGCAATTAACGTTACCTTTCATAGGTTACGGGCCAATATTTGGCCACGTTTTGGCCCGATGTTAAGTGAAGATACACAATGCACCTGGCACACGCACGATGGACGGCCGGAAAACGGCGATGCTGTTATGGCGGCAGATCGACAGTGACGATGGTGGCTACAAAGGCGGGTTTCGAAAAACTACCACCATCCAGCCTCCACTACTGGTGTGGCGCGAGAAGCGAACCCGGGACCGTCGCGTTACAAGGCGAGCGGGGTACACCACTGCGCCACGAAAGTAGAGGAATACTAAGTAAATATCAAAACGTTTCTTTACGGAGAGGATGACTACCTGCCTTTCACGAATAGAGGCAATCTTATACTCGCTTCCTCTTACTTCATTTTCCTCCCATCCGCTCGACTCTTCCTCGTTGATTACTGTCCAATTTCCCCATTGGAGGACAACTGATTCCACAACCACGCGCGTCCGATGCTAATGTAAATCATTTTGAAAGAATCATGAGGGTCGAGTTCATTAAGCTGCACTTCTGGTATCGCTTCGCTACAGTACGTTCCTTTACTTGAGCCAAAGCTCAAGTGGTAATCCCGAAGGAGAGAGATCAAATTAGGTTTTTCTTGTCCCGATCGAGGATTAAAATCTTCCAGCCATTCTTGGTTGTTGCGAAGAGTGATTACCCCGCTCCCGGGCGTATACGAAATCTCCAGAGTTGCTATGATAGAAACTAGCTTGCTTTTGTATGATAGTAACTAGATAGAACTAACATCCGCACTCTTGCCACTCTCGATTAACACTGGATTTACCCGGCCTGTCATTTTGACCGACCGACCCCAGATGAAAAGCTCCGTATACTAGTATGAGTGACTTTTTTATTTTTTTTTTACACCGAGTCTGGCTACATCTTACTGCACATTTGACCGCATAACGGTTAAAATAAAAAAAAAAAACAATAATGCACAAAATTACTGCGGACTCGTGAAGGACGCCGCGAAAACGTGTCGGTATATCTAATGTTGATTGAGAGAGGACGTTGCGTAGCGACCGAATCGCGTACACGCACACCACCAGCGACGGTCACCGTTTTAATTGCATCAACGTAGGGTGTAAATTTTTTTTTAATATCATCAAACGTTAATAAACCAGTAATACAGTCCACGGGAGTTTTCGTACAATCAAATTATTTACACTAGTACTAACGACCGGTCAAAACACTCACCCTTTTACATTTCAACGAATAATTCCGTGGTATAATTGTTCGGTATAATTCGAGCCGCCGTTACCCACCGTTCCATCGTCACCGTCCGGTTGATTGACAGTCTTCCATGATGCGTTTTGAGCGCCATTTTTGGCCACGCCCTCTGGAATCAGTTGACGCCAGCGGTTTTTCCGGACCGATACGAATTGAGGGCCTTCAAGAAAAGCTTGCTCGTTCGCCGACTCTGCCTATAAAAAATGGTCGATCATATAAATTTTTTCTTAATCATAAATATTTATGTTAAATATTTTATATTTATTTTTTTTTAATGTTCTCTTTCTTTCTCTTTTTTTAAGTTTCTTGCTGATACAAACCGGTATATTAATAACGTTGGTTGTGATAGTGTTAAAATCGCGTATATTTTCAACCAATGTTACAATATTCACGTTCCCACTTTTAAAGTTGAAAGTTTTTACTAGTACGTAACCAGCTTCGCGATAATTCTTTGTATTTTTCACTTTGCCGCACTAAACTTTTTAATTAAAAAAAATAAAATACGCACTGCTTCAACGGAGAACCTATTTTTCTGATCGAATTAAAAATTAATAATTTAAACTCATTCTTCGATCGATGAGTTTTCATTCGAACACCGCAAATTATTCTTTCTTTTTCCACCAACAATTTTGACGCAGTCAAATTTTTTGAAAAGAATAATAGCTTTCGGAGTATTTATCTTTTATTTTCTAATACAAGTTTATTATATAATTTATACTGCACAAATTATTGTTTAGCTACTTGAAACATTTGTAAGTTTTCTTTTAGTGGGGATGACTCGCAACAGCGTGAGTATTTTGGCATTTCAATAATGCGGCGTTTGTGTAATTATAACATATGTTAGTACGTATGTGACAATGCAACATGTCGCCCGTTTCTTCTTCCACTAGAAATGTGTTTCGGTTCGGGTGTGTCCTATTATAGACTGCATTAGTTTGAATCGTGGTCGGGCTTCTGTTCATATCACGCAAAGATATCAATGCTACCCGTATTTTATTTACGTAATAAATACCTCGGTCAACACTCGGTATGCGGGTACAACGCGACAACGACGCGCGCGTGCAGCGGGCGTCCGTTTCGTGAATCGCTCGGAGGTTTAGTTTTATTCCTGTGAAGTTACTGTAAGCCACTATTATACGAGAAGTCCGATTAGGCCAGCATAAATATCATCATAACATCTGTCACGGCGGCCTCATCTTATCAATATTGCAAACAATATATAAAAGCAAGCCTCAAATTGGTAAAACGCGTCTTGTGCGTTTCCCAAAAGATCGAATTACTCGACAATGAAAAGTTTGGGGAGGAAAAACTGCATGCGTTGCCTAGCAACGTAAATAACAAATACCATTCCACGTATATAGTGGATACCCCGCTATCCACCGCAAATCTACTAAATACGTATTTCTCAATGAGCCGAGCTCTAGCGACGGACTCTAGAAACATAAAAACGAGTTGCCCGCATGCCAAGTGTTAATACTAAGTGTAGTAACTTCTCTTTTGTCAGTGACAATGAGGTCATAGTTGGTTAAGCTTGTACGCCCCAAATACTTCTTTTTCAATATTAATGCGATAGCGAAAGCTGGTCCCGGAGAGATGAAATTTGGATGGGCGTATTGTTTTTGATGCGTGCGTATAATGAGTATGGTTTTGTTTGAAACTCCACCAACAGGGGGAGAAACATTCGCACCGTGGAGCGGCCCGTGAGGTCTTTATTTACATTCGGTCATTTTATATCTCCATCGACACAAATCGTGAAGATGAAATGGCGACTCTTTCCGCAGGACAATTTAATTCCGGGCACTAAGAGGAGCACTGGTCAGGGGCCGATACAACGCCGCGGCCTGCAGCAGAAATTTGAGATAAAATCATCGCCCGCCGCTGCCAAGTCATGGGACTTCAACGCCGCCCGACCGCCTGGCAAGAGAACGAAGTCGGTCGGAGTTTTCCAACTTGTTGCAGTTATAGTCGATGGCTTATTCGTAACGCCAATTTTGATTTTAACAGTAGGGCTTGCACGCTCGTTAGGCCCTTCCGGCCCGTTCGGCCAAACACCGCCCTGAATGCGGAAAGCCCTGTTGGAGCGAAGCAATGGTGCCCACCATATATCGCTTAAGCAACAATCTCTACATTATAATCAAAAAAAAATTACAATCTGTACAAAATCAGCGAACGATTCAACTGCCCCCGTAGCGCATTGATTTACCCGATTGCCATGAAACGCGGTGGTCCCCGGTTCTGCCGACAACTTGTCCCACTGAAACAATGGCAAGTTGAGCAGCTTCTGTGTGGTGGCCCACTCTTCCTTCGAAGGATTAATCTTCCTGCTTTCCTCACAATCGGGAAGCGCCCCGTCCTTTCACTTTTTACCTGCTTGTTTGCCTTGTTTACACTGTACAGAAACCTTGGTGTTACGAGTCTCTCACATTTGGCTGTTTATTTAACAATTACTCTGATATCCGATTCGTTCTCCGTTGAAACCGAAACGTGCGGATGATAATTTTAAGCCCAACATACATACAGCTGTTCCATTTCAGTATTATGGAATCAATTGGACACTTAATAAAAAGTTGTCTGGGCGGCGGTGTGGTCGCAATACACGAATCATACAAACACTGCGGCTTGTGGACCTCGATGGTGTTAACAATCTTTCTCGGGTTCTTGGTTAGCTACTGTATGTATGTAAGTACACATATAGCTTTTTTTTTCGTCATACATAGAATATGCATACGATCGAAATGTTCACGCCATGGAAAGTGATCATTGTCACATAGACAGCCGCAACATTAAGTAACGAATAGACTAATAATAGACAGATTAGTAATCTGTCCTGACCCTCTCCTTAAGATAGAGCCCGCGGAGTTCTAGCATTTGAAACAATGATTTGACTATATTTCGTTACGGTGACGTTGATACTTCTATTAAAGAAATAAGGACATATCTTTGAAACTTTGCACGAGCTCGCCGGTTTTCAAATCAGCTCCTATGGGTACAATAATTCTCATTCTCAATAATTATTTACATCCAGATAATAGCGCACTCGGCGCAGAAGATTTACGGTAGGCTAGAGATTGCGAAGATGTCCTACCCCGATTTAGCAGAGGCGACCCTCGCGATCAGTCCTTTTCCAAATTTGCGTCGATACAGCAAGTGTTTCAGGTGAATTTGTGCTTCAATCTATATTCAAAAGTATTACTGCTTCGCAGTGTTAATCGTACAAATTAAATTGATTTCACTGACAACTGTTTTAGAAAGAGTTCAATTCGTCAATTACTGATTGTTGTCTGATTTTTTTTGTATGTAAGGAGATAGCCACGAGATGACTATACTATCTTGTGGCTATCCTCACAAGTGGCGGTTTGCCACGTTCAGATGGGATCCAATAAAGTGAGGATTGTGATGGGGCCCGGACATTTGTCGATAAAGACATTCTAATTCCGCCTATACTACAGTTATGATTCTCACGCGTACAGGTACGCCGTGGATTTAACCATAGTTATAGATTTATTCGGATCATGCTGCGTCTACCAGATAGTGATATGCAGGACCATAAAACAGCTTATAGAAGGCAAGGAGGAGATTAGTGATGAGGGCAACCCACCGCTGAGAATCTACGTCCTGATGCTTCTGATACCTTGCATTCTGATTTGCATGATCACATCTTTAAAATACCTTGCGCCGTTTTCTTTAGTCGCCGATACGTTTTTAGGTGAGTTATTTGATAATTTGTTATTACACTTTCCACGCTTTTTATCAAAAATTTTACGACTCCGCAAACGAAGTACATTTTCACCAGGAAATCAGGGGCTACTATTAATTATATTGATTGAAATGTGTACATATATAGTCTAGCAAATTAGATGTCTTTCTTAAGAAGTCACTGGTGGTTCCTACTGCAGTTAATAAGCGAAAAAACCTTTAATCTATAGTTAAAGCAAAACTGTATTAAGAAATTATTACCGGTACCCGCTGCACGTAATTAGTCAATGACATCTGCCTCCCTTCCGTTGTAATTTTTATAACTCCGAAGGGTCTTTGCTTATTTTACTGTGTAGTTAGTAAAATTTCTACTTGCCGTTTTCATAGACTAAGTAAATTTTCAATTTCTCACGTTTTAGATTATTTATATAGTTCAGGTATAATTAGTATTAAGGTAATTTTTATTTCCCCCCAGTTATCCTTGCGATATCCACTGTAACCTATGCTTTAAAATATGCGGCAAAAAGCATGTTCGATTTTCCGGTATTTAAGGACGTGGGAGGGCTGCTGGAATTTTTGGGAGTGTGTGTGTTTAGCATGGAAGGTGTTGGAGTTACATTGGCCATAGAAAATAACATGCAAGAACCGAAAAAGATTGGTCTTGTTTTGTGCGGAGGTAAGGGTTTGACTTGTTTATTGTTGTGTTGTTGACTTAAAAGCTGAAAATATATCCAACTCTAAACTACTAGAAGTGGAAGCGATGGACCATTATGCTGCTAACTTACTTTGTAGATAAGGGACTTAATATTCAATAAGCAATTCAATAATAATAAAAGCCTTCTTCGTTATAATACAAACGTGTCTACAGTAAGTCGCAAGAGAAATCCAGTGTTAATAACAACACAATGTCAGCATTTTTTTTTGATCACATTTTTGTAATGTAACATAAAATACCAATTACAATTACTATTACTAGTATTAGTAGGTAATATTAAGCATAAGGCAGCACTTTATCTAGCGTTTGCAAAGGTATTGCCGGCGTTTTTTATTAAAATTTAATGTTCATTACAGGAATGTCTGTTGTAGTGGGAATCGTGTTCCTGATGGGCACATTCGGTTACTGGGGCTTTGGCGAATTGTCTAAGTCACCCGTGACACTCAATTTCCCGTTCACAACGTAAGCATCGTCACATTCCCGTTACTTCAGCTGCGGTATCATCGTTATCTCGGAATGACATTTTTACGTTTTAATAGTATCTGAACGCCTTATCTAGTTTACTTTTTGACGGTAGTATTTATTTTGCATTAATTACGAGTAGTGTTCATTATTCATAGACAAGATTTAGCCATGCATTATACATTGTGCATCAAACGTACGAGTACGATTAGGATTTATTTCAATTCTTCGGTTTTTAGAGTTTATGACGATAGTAGATGCACAGCTAGTGCATCGGACTAAATGTTTCTAATATTATAAGCTCTCTCTATTAGGCTTAGCAATAGATATAATCAACTTTGTATGTAACTTAGTTTGCAATCTATAACATATGACCCTTGCTTGAAAATACCATAAATAACCATTCCCCAGCATTTAAATTCAACTCTTGTGGAAATCATTTTAGAGGTTTAATTCCTTAAAGCATAATTAATTTGGTTCAGAATGAATCCCACCATCATTCATAATAAATGTTGAGCTTTTGATGCATTACCATCGTATTTCGTTTCCATTGCACCCTACGCAGAGTGTACTAATGAAAAATATTTATGAAATTGAACATTTGCGGTGCAACCGGCCGTCGGCTGTAACAATGTCTCCTGTTTTAGATTTTCTATCACACTTAAAGTATTCATGGCGATCATCATCTACGTTACCTTTGCATTGAACTTCTGGGTGCCATTCGAGCTGGTGTGGCATTACATCCAGAGGCGTTACGAGCCGTCCAAGTACTGGTTCTGGGAGAGGATATATAGAGGAATTTTCGTTATCGCCATCACATTAATCGCCTTCACTTTCCCGAACGTTTCCTCCTTCATTGGATTGGTGAGTGGGTGTAATATGCCGTTTTAAAACAGCTAGCTCTGTGGTATTAGTATTTAATTTTTGTTAACTCAATTGTATAAGGCAAAAGCCCACCTATTACTATGGTGAGCAGACGAAAATTGAGATTACGAGTGAAATATTATGCAATCAGGACTGTCCTCGAACGACAAGTTGGGTTTACGTTTCACAAACTTTTTTTTTTCGCAATCTCACTTTTTTTTTCCATCTATTCTCAATCGTTCCATTTTTTTTTTTTCTATTTTAGTCAAGAACAAGCCGTCCCCTATTACCGAATACAGAACAAGAGTAATTGTTATACCGACGGTATTTAAAAAATATAAACAATATTTTTTTAAATACCATTAGTTTAAAATAAATATAGCACGGGACAGCCACAGTTACGTGCCACCTATGTTAAAAACACCACAAGCAATCATTTCTCATATACCATCTCGCTTGCTCATTAATATCATCTCTGAGATATTAAATGGACATGATGCCTAGTAAATAATGATATGTTAATCCGTGACTAGGTCTACTCTTGTGTAGTTTTTGCTTTTCCTATTCATAATTTCTGCAAGATTGATATGAAAAGAACCTTTTCCATTGGATTTCTTGTCAACGCTTGCTTTAATTTCTTATGATCAAGGTCCTGACCATATCATTTCATCTACTTCTGTTAGGCTATGGCATGGACTACCGGCAGAGATACGGGAAGCTGTGACTAAGCCATCTTTTAAACGTATGCTCTGGGACCATTTCTTAATGGAATAACCTATCCTTTCATTATCACCTTTTTTTCCTTTCTTTTTGTATTTTTTTTTTTCTTAGTGCACACTATTATAATTTTTTTTTGGAAAGTTATTTGTTAATTTGTATGTATATATAAAAGTTGTCGTTTCATTTATTATTGTTACCTTCCCCTCTCTCTCTCTCTCTCTCTCATCTTCATTTATATTATTATTATTTTATTCTTTTCTATTTTCAATTATTCTTTTTACGCACCCGATATTTATATTCGTCTCTGCTCAAGCGTAAGGTAGACTGGCAGAGAATACCATTTGGCATTAGGTCCATCTCATATTACAAATGAGTGCATTAAACTTTAAATAAATAAATAAAAATTTATCGGGTCTATGTCGCATAAATATTTATATGGATACCTAATTCCTCGATGATTCGCCGCGAGTTGCTTCGGCCACGGTCACGGGGCATACTGCCCGCCAAATATATTTCACTGCAGCGTGACTATACCCCGGTAATCGCATCGATATAAGAACTAAAACCACTCGACACTTGCAATCTTCTTTCCTCTTTAAACAACTAACTATAACAACCTACCGTGGATATAATAACTTTCTATATGTTTACCGCTCGCCTTGTAATATTGAGGATCCGGGTAAGACTCCCGAGCCACAGATTGGACCCCCGCCTGACAGCTACCGCGCTAAATTTCAATTTGCAGCTATAACAGCATCGATGTGTTCCTGCAGTCAAACATGTGAGAGCCAAAAGTGTTCTGTGCGAACAGGCTTCACCTATTAAGGCGTCACTGTCACTTAACATCAGGACCACCATATTACAAGGTAAACAGTTAAACCACCGCGCCACGGTAATAAAGAAATTGTTACTTTCCAGCTCGGCTCGTTCTGTCTGTCGAATATGGGTTTCATCTATCCCGCGTTGATCGAGCTTTGCCTGGATTGGGAATATCCCGGTCTCGGTTTCATGAAATGGCGATTGTGGAAGTGCGTTGCCATTTGCGCGTTCGGAATATTCCTCTGTTGCTTTGGAACATACACTAACGCAAAGGAATTGGTGCGGCAGTCCTTCTGAATACCTCAATATGATATTTGCTGTTAAAATTAATATATTAGCAGAAAAATAAAAACTAGTATGAGCTAAGGTGCACATGTTGAATTTATCTTTATTTGGTACATATCGGGTAAATATTAATTTAGTATGTATAATATGATCGATGGATTTTCGATATAAAACTTATTCGATAAATCTATACATTTTAATACAGATAAGATACCTTTGTTTTTTTTGGTTTGTTAAAATTCATTGTAAAAAAAATATGTTAATTTTTTTTAATTACGTAAAACTTGGATGAAATAAAATTATAACACTTGCTTCAGTTTTATAATATTTTTTGTTTCATTACTTATGTCACAGACTAAAATCGTCGTTGCACACTATGGTTTGCTGACTGTTCATTTTTAGTACCAAACATATTAATATTAATCTATGGTACCGAGTTAATATGTCGCATAGAACTCGCAGAATATATCTGTTTTTATTTTAATATACGAGGCCTGGATGCACGACCTTTAGCCGTAAACATTATACGTATATCTTTGGTTTGACTGATGTGCCATTGTGCTAAAAATTGACTAGTAAAAAGGTTACTAAGAGATACCACAAAAATATATATAATTGAAATGGTTATTTCATTTTAATTTTTTCAGTTATGAGTGTGACAACACACGCATCATCAAAAACCTCAGGTGATAAGTTTTGGTGTATATATTTTTACCACCTTATTTTCTATACAGGCGTATACATATACTATACATTACTAAATGTTTTTACGCCGGCATATAACAATGTTTTCTTATGGCGAACAGCTGTTCCGTCTTGTGTCGCTAAATGAAAAAAAAGAACTTAATGCTAACCTCCAAATGATAGGTTGGCGACCTATCTTAGTAATAACCTCAAAATAATACTGCAAATGCTCAATAACTTAATCTTACTTCTGTTAATTTTAATATTATATTTAAATATCACATTACTACAACAATACTGATTCGATCTCCGAGAGCTATGACGTATACAAAGGAATATGTTTTTGATTATATCTAAGTTTTATGAAAATATAAGTTTTATTTGTGTGTGTTGTGCCTTTAAGGGTGTAAATTTATTTTTCCACTTGTTTGTGAAACTAACAAGAAAATTTATATTTAAAGCACCTATTAAAATATTGAACTGTGTTATTCATTGTTTAAAAACCTTATGTATTTTTTTCAAAAGAAATAGTCTATTCTTATAATTATTTAACTAAGTAACAAAAGGAATATGAACCAAATATGATAAAATTATATTTCTTTGCACAGTAATTTTTCTTCTCACAAATATAATGATTAATTTGCCTAATTTATATATTTTACAATTTGGTATTTGTTTTTAATTTATTACTAACGGAGTAAAAGTACGGTTATAGTATTTTCTAGCCATGTTACTTGAAATATGTCACAAGAAATATTATCAACTAAAGAAATTATTATATATAGTATTTATTAATAAACAATTTTTTAGCTTCAGTGTTTATTTAACTATTTCTTTTATATATTTTTATTATTATATCTATGTCCCTGCAAGTATTTAATTTACTTATAAATAAATAATATAAATAAGGGCACATGTCAGGCAAAACCATTAGGCATGGCAACCCTGTATAGAAACAAATCGAAGAAACATCGCGAAGACTAACCACTATGTCAGCTTCATAAAGCATATAAGTAAACATTGCAGTCTTGTAGTACGTAATTTGACTTGTACTCGATGAGATTTATTTTATCAAAAATATCTTAATTACAATGGACTTATTAGATTTACCAGTAGTCATGATTGAGAGTATTATCTCCTATCTTTCATTCGACGAGATCGCGAAAAATAGACTGGTAAGTTGGATTTATTTATAGGAATGACTATTTTTTAAATGTTGTTCGTTAATAACAAAGTAGTTAAATATAATTCTTTATTGTTCTAGAGCGACATTGTCATTATACGCACAGGATTACAAACTTTTTAAACTTGCTCTATGATTTTAATTTTTAATTAAAAGGCGCTATTTGTGTTTAGTTAAAGCAACATGTACTTCACTAAAAAAATTATGTTATCTTGTAGCTTGTTTTATTTATTATAATTTAGACTCATGAGGAAAAACGAATTAAATGTTATATTTTTTAATTTATTTCGGATCATACAATTGTTCCGTTTCAGTACTAAATACTATATTTCTATGAATGTTTATGAATTTCATTACAATTACTAAATTTTTTTTTTACTATGACGTGAATCGATAGTAAATTTAAATATTTTTAAACATATCAGATAGCTAATGTTACTCATGTTAATTAAAATTCACTCTTGACTACATTTTCATTATTTAGTGATATATTTTGATATTGTATGCAAAATTGTTAAGTAGACAAAAATGATTATCACTAAGTTGTTGCAACTGTAAAATGACATTTCAATACCATCGGTAAATGACAAATTTAAGTGTCATTGATAAATTCGGAAGTAAAAATTGGTAGTTGAAATATTCACATGTTTTGTTTTATAATTTATCTTTTACAATCTAGTTCAATAACATGAGACCATTTTAAGTTAATTCATGATTTTTTGTTACATTAACCATGATACCACCAGATGGAAGAAGTGGTAGATGATGGTAAATCACATTTGTGTAAAAGGTTATATGTTCAAAGGCTATATGATTCTCTGGCAAAAGTATTTTAGGTGATATTAAAAAGACTTTCTATTAATTTTTTATTAATCTATATTTGTAAATATTCTGCTCACATAATCACAAAATTTATTCAAATGTAATGTATTGGTTAATTTAATAGTGATAGGTTTTTTCATTTTTTGCTAGGGACCATGTATGTGAAAACATTCCACTTATAGAAATTCTATAGTTATTCCAATATAGGGAACATTTAATGTGTCAAAATCTCTTATATTAAAATTAAATTTTATGGGATTCATGTGTTTATTTTAACTATTTGTTATCTAAAGTTTCAAGTGCCTCATGGTACGCATAATAATTGGAAAAATATGATGTTATAGCATTTATCGGAAAATATGTAATAAATTTACTCATCACATTGTTTTAAGATGCATTGAAAAATAATAAAATCCATAACGATATGTTAAAAAATTATAGTTTCTAGTTATATATACTACATATTCAGTGGTGTATTTTTTTAAAACATTCATAATATAAATTATGTTATTGATCTGTAGGATTTAAATTATTAAAACTTATCTTTCTGTTAGTTTGAAAAGTTTAGTGACTGCTACTGTAAAGTACTTTAAATGTCAGGTAATGAATAGTTAAACCAAAAGTGGTAGAAATTGAAAAAATCATGTGAGTAATCTCAATCAGGATCAGTGCCATATTGTTTGTACAGTGGTATCACCATCAGGTGAAGACATAGCTCGCCCGGTGGTATAATAAGAAAATATTTATTCCTTAACACTAAATTTAGTTTTAGTTGTGTATACTAACGTGCGTTGGACTTTATAATTTAACTTTTTTTTTTTGTTATTTCTATCAATATTGCTTTATACTTGCAAAACAGGAAATTTAAATATAAAATAATGATGTTTTATCATGTAGACTGGGGATTCCCGAAGTGGTCGATATCGACCTAAGTCTGCCTTCTATTGACATAGGTCAGAATGAAAAATAACACTCTGTAGCAGCTGTTTTAAGTTAGCGTACGATTATGAATGGGGTTGATCTTAAAAGTAGTTAATTTGGCCTTGGGGGTCTGAGGTAACAGTTCATTTTGGGAAAGGGGTCACTTGTCCATAATAGTTTGGGGATCCCCGATGTAGATAGAAGGATCGCCGTTGATGAGACTCATATGATGCTAGTACAGCGCGTTTCGCCGTCTACGGCCTAATTGTCACTTAGCGTCGTGCACAGTTGAACCCTGTTGGCCCGTTGCCGCATATGAAGTTGAATTTATAACTTCTCAAGTTACACCGAAACCGTTAAACAAATTGTATGGCGTTGCTGTTCGCCCGTTAGTTGTAAATTGCTGGTGCTGTAATCGAAACTGTGTTCTTAGGTGTCTAAAGCGTTCAACGACATATGCATGCGGATGCTCACCAGAGGTTTCCACATGATCGAACGTAGACACGCGCTGGCGCTGAAGTCCGTGAAAGCGCAGCTGCCGCGGAGGGAGTCCGAGAGGAGGTTTGTGTCGTTTTAATTACACAAATTCGTTTCGTAATCGGTTATTACACATTTATTAGTCTGCGATTTCGGTGTTATGTCGGGCTGTTAACGCTAATACTTCAAGTTTGTGCTACACGGGCGAACGTTGGCTGGGGGCCACGCGCACCTCAGACGATCACATAGCTCGTATCACCACGCGCCATTAAAATTCCGCGACACTTTCTCGCGACTATCCTGGCCACGTTTTCGTAAACTAAACCAGCACGCGAATCCAGCGGTACCGACAGCCCCGACTAAGGCTTAAGGTGAATTCTCAATGCCGCTAAGAGGTCACGCATCATTTAAAAGTAGACATTTCAACTTAATTTTTAATGTTGGGCGCCGGTGAAATCACTTTGAAATATTTATATGATGGAAAGAAAAATCTTCCTCTGCACTCTCAAACACACAGGTGACTCACTGACACCGATTGAGCTCACGGATCACCCGATTCGTGAGCGAACATCAAATGGGGCCTGTGATAGTCGTCAAAAAGACTACTAACGGCGCAAACTTCTCCGAACCCAGCAACCAGCGGCAGAGCAACATTCGAAAATATCTTGATTGAATACGACTATAACATATCTACGAACATCCACAACGATCGTATCGCCTCGCATTTCGAGATGCCGCGCGAAACGTATGTACAACACAATCCTACGTTCGCTCTACGTCGCCGCGGCGGTCCTACGGAGCACCCGCCCGGGCTGCCGCAGAACACCGGCGCTTACCGTCCCTCCGGGATCGTCGGCGGCATCTTGAGCAGCTCGCCCTTTCGACGCTGCGACACAATAAAACTATTACTATTAGGTTTCATCGTTTGTTACATTCGCATCTCTCAGTGATATATTTTTTTCTTGATGTGTTCATCGAATTATGCTCGCCGGGTTGAATAAAAGTCTATTATTGTTATGAACGTGGTGCCCGAGACGCGCCGCTCTAATGCTTGGCGTTAAATTGTAAAGAAAGGCAATAAACGCATGAACGATGTTACTATAAGTAAGTAAATAAGTGCGCAGTTCGCAATTTCAGTTCAGCACTTTATATTTGCGTGTTGAAAAATGAAATCTTGTACATTATATTATTAACCCTGTGACTAATGCGGGTGCTTAAGTCTTGCGTTTGTGATCCCGAAAACGGCCTATGAGCAGCAGCAGCAGTAGGCAGAGATAGGTTTTCTGATAATCGTTATAAGATATTTATACTAATTCAGTGCCGAGGAATAAATAATATTCTTTTAATTTAATGAAGTGTGGTTTTTTGCTAATTGATATTTGCAAAAATGCATACCTACACAAAAGATATGACATCGTAACTCGAAACCCTTCCTTACGGTACGATTGCTGCCTATCAGTCCTTTCGTAGTCAAACGGTTAACACTTTGCCTTTTAACTGCCTCCGCGGCGCATCTTTTCACTCGCTCGCCTTGCAACGGCGGTCCCCGGGGTTCGGTACCGAGGCCACAGCTGTAGTGGAATCTGAACGGTGTTAGTGTTTTCCAATACCGCCTGTCCAGCTACCGCTCACAATGTCAATCTTACGCCAAAACAGCGCCGCCGTTATCCGGCAGTCACAAGCGGGACCCTTTGGGCCTTCAGCGCGAACGCGCGGCCCCGTTGTCAATTGACATCAGGTGACATCGACGCCGAGTGTTAGCGGGTAGCCGATAAAAAAAAAATTACCGTCTGTCAAGTGAAAAGTGTCCAACGCTAAGACGCTTCGATCGCCAGTCACGGATTATAGTTAAACGGTGATAAGTCCCAAGTTATTCTCAGTCCGCCTGCGTGCCG
>DWQX01003557.1:0-17425 GCA_018245475.1 Pharmacophagus antenor
TTAAAGTCTTCTTCAGTCCAATATCGATGAGTAAGAGCCCACTGCAGACGTTTCTTTTTGTTTTGTGGTCGTAACAGCGGTTTACGAACAGCTACGCGACCAACTCATACTTACCTGGCGTAGGGGATACCGTGATCAAGAAGGCGGTTACCCCAGGGTGAGGCCCCTCCATTGCACTGCGGTTGGGTTGACTCCTGCGATTATCCCTTGTGCGGATAACTCGGACGCGTAATTTTTGCTAGTGGGGTCTGCGTACGCGCCGTGCCCTTTTATTAATTGTTGAAAGTTATTTATTCGCCTGCGCGATTTACATATCAATCTTATAAATATTTTTCTTACACGGAGAATCGGTTGTACGATGTAATTTTTTGTTTCTTGTCATATAAATCATAGAAAAACAGTGTTAATTATCTTACATTGATGAAAATGTTTATTGCGACGGCTAAAATATTTATACAACAGGTTTTTGTAGTGATATTATTTACTAATAATCTATAATAAAAATATACTTGCTGGCACCAACCTTTTACAGCTACAGATTTTTTGTCCCAACATTGTTACTTATAAAAAACCTATTTCATTGTGATCAATTTTTACAAAACTCTGTTAATTTGTGTTTACAATAAAAATAATACTATTTCAGGTAACAAAATATACTTCGATGGCGTGGATATGGTAAATGGCACGCCAGTACTAGACATCAAACCGTATATACCGCAGTACGACTGCCCCACGCCGCTTGCGGTGCCGCAGGTTGCATCAGTTCGGCCACCTACAGAGGGCATCAGCGACGCAGTCGATGGCTTTGCCGCGTTACATGTTTCAGACGATCATTTTGATCTCAGGTGGTAATTTCAATTACATTATAATTACATATAATTTATTGACTCATGCGTTACTTTTCGGAATTTCATGACTCAATAAAACAAATATTTATTTGCTCTTTCCACCTTCCTTAATCCTAAATACTACGACCAAAATACAATCTTAACGCCTTTTCCCACTATACGGCACTATATGGCATCTTCAGATGTTACGGGTTCGACAGCACGACGTCGAACGAATAACGAGGTAATTTGATAAAATTACCTCGTTATTCGTTCAGGTCAAGTTAGCTAATACAATTAAAAAAAAAGTTAAAATTGGTAATTAAAAAAAACCTTATGATCCTTTATACAACAACGGTATAAAGTATTTAAACATAAAAACATACTTCATCTGGTATTAAATCATACTGTAAAACACGGGTTTCAACCATATATCTGGGATATTATTATTAATGTCTTGAACATTAAGTAAAACGTCCGTATTGAAACGGAAATTGCGTAAATTGAACCTAAGCAAAGCTTTATCATAGCAACTTATATTTTAATAAATATTTATCTCTGGGACATTGTCACACATAGTACTCTGATCCCAAGATATATAAGACATACAGCTAAGCAGCATCTGTAGTGTGGATCGGTCTCTGATAGAGACCGATATACAGACTTAGATATTTTTAAATAAAAACTTAAATGTATATTAACATCTAGACAGATCGGATACAAATATTTGTCCTGGACGGAAGATAAACCTGCGACCTCTGTAAAAGGCAGGGTTACTACCATTACATCAACAAGTCAGTCGTTATATTTTATGTTGTAACCATTATTTTCAGTTTAAGCCCTCGAATGATAAATCCTCTCGGCATGGACGGAGACAGTCCATTGCACTCGCCTTACGAGGACGAGCTCTCCCCGGAACAGCGCAGCAATATGATGACTCCCGTATCACCGTCGCCCGACTCCCACTCCAGCATGGACATTTTGGACGGAAACTTCCAGAATAGATCGCCACTTAGAAGACCAGAAACCGAAAGGGGGGCGCCGGACGGTCAAGAAAGATTCACCCCACCGCAGTACGGTGTGAGAGTCGCATCTTGGATATCTAACCCACCATCGCATACGTACGAAGTACGCTTCACAGAAGACGCGCTGGAAAGACTTAACAATTTGATCGGAGAGCGGGCACGGTCTTTTAGGAGCAACATTGAATGTCTACTGTCCGAAGATCCAAGGTCTGTCTACGTAAAGACCAGATACCCTGACCATGAGTACAGTTGTGTATTGGAAGATTTATCAATAAGTTGCGTATTTGATTCCTCATCATCCTTGTGTACTATAATAGCCGTGCGGAACGCAGATGAGTTGCAGCAGACATAGTGTTGCCAGCAACGCGTGTGATTTTGTTTATCGTTTGCTTGAAGTGTCATTATTTATTTGTGTAAGTGCAATTAAATACAGAGAAGCCATAAATGACTTTTATTCTATTTTTTTTACAGATAACGAAGTACAAAATACAGTAGTGTTATAAAATAAATTTGAGATGTTATAAACATTTGACTATAACATAAACCTAATTTAACTTAATATTTTTTAACGAATATGGGAATATACAATAAATACCGTAACTTTTTCTCTACATCTTTTTATAAAATCTTATCTGTCTACCGGATCCGAAACCTCCAACGCTTTCTAGAATATTAAGTTCAATATATCTTAAATTTTCTCCTTCCAAGTCTATAGTTTTAGTCGACGGATCACGTTTAAACGTAATTACTTTAGATAACTTACTCCATTCTTCACCATCAAGCGAGAGTCTATGTTGAATCTTCAGGAATGTCCCATTTCCTGCATTTTCACGTGGTGTATATTCAATTTTATCTATAGCATAGATATGGCCCAAGTCGAAGTTTAGTTTCAAATTATCTTCAACCTCGGTACATTTTTGTATAGGTTTATGCCAATGGGTGTGCCACAAGGAGGAAAGGTCACCATCACTCAAATTGCAAATTTCTTGGCACGGTTGACAAGAAATGTTGCATGTAACCTTTACACCTTTGACAACATTTTTGTACGGATCTTCCAAAGTCTTAACTTTGATAAGATCGCTCCATTCTGATGCTCCCTCATTGTTGATCGCACGAATCTTAAAGGAATATATGCTGTTATATTTTAAACCATCAAATGTAAATTTTGTCCCATTTAAATTAGTGAAAATGAAACCGTCTCTTTCTATTTCGTAATAAATCGCTTCATTGACAGATGACCAATTTAACGTTAAACTCGTGGGTGTTGAGATTTCATTGATTTCTTTGAAATTAATTGGTACATTTAAATTTTTATTCACTACTGCGCTCTCACTAAACATTACGTCACTTCTGTTTGCATAATCTGTGACTTTTATTTGTAAGTGATCTGATGTTACATCTAATTCACCGATTTTAATTAACAACACTGACTGTAACACATTGTTGATTTTGTCTAAATAAGGATTAACGTTAAAATGTGGCTTAAAGAAATATATGTTTGAACATTTTTCGAAATCTTCAAAGCTATTTGCTTTTTTTACTTGGAGAGGTTCACCGTTGATCGCTACTTTAATGTAATCGACATCCTGACAAGCCATTATTTGCAGCAAAGTTGTTCTTTCTTTAATCATGCCTTCGTAAATACCTTTCGTTTTTCCTATACTTATGATAAGATCACCTTGGTTATTTGAAATGGGACCGTTTACAACTATTTCAGTTGTAGCAAATTTTCCTTTTAAATAATCGGATGAAATACCATCGTCTTCATAAACGTCAAACTTCGAGTCTTTATTTGGGTATATAGTGAAAACCCTTAGCGATTTATCTATTTCGCAAGGATTGTTATTAGGCTTAGTCATCGGTATGATCGCACCATCCTTTATGAACAGTGGAAGTTTCCACAGTGGTGTGTTTAAATTATTAACGATCTTTCCTCCTTGCAATTTTTCTCCTGTAAAGAAATCTATCCATACTTGTTTTTTACCTGGTAAATAAACACCATCGCGTTTGTAGCCCTCTTTATAAATTGGCGCAACCAAAATGTAAGGTCCCCACATGAATTGATATTGGCAGTCCTTAGTATATGCAAGAGTTTCGTTTGGGAATTCTAGAAACATCGCTCTTACCATTGGTAACTCTTTAATGGAATCGTGGCTAATTGTATAGTTATAAGGTAGCAACATTGATTTTAATTTTAGGTAGGCTCTGTTGATACTAGTAGCCTCATCGTCAAAACTAAAAGGAGTTTTTGGAATATTACCCCATCCGTCCATATTTAACTGGAGAGGTGTGAATGTCTTCCATTGGTAGTCGCGTACATTTACTTCTTTATCTTTTCCACCATAAATACCATCCATATCTGAACCTATTAGAGGTAGACCTGAAAGTCCAGTTCCGATATAAGTTGGTATATGAAAACGTATATACTCCCATTGTCCACCAGTTTGATCTCCACTCCAAATACCAGAATAGCGCTGAGTACCAGCCCACCCATCAACCATTATAATCATTGGTCTTACATTTGTTTTGGTAACAAATATCTTCGTTACATCATCAACTGCATTCAAGCCGAATGAGTAACCACATCCAATCCAGGCGACATCACATTTTAAAGCTACCGCTTTGGCTACACTAAGTTCTTTGCTCAAATCCCTTTCACCTTTTTTTGGATGTAAAGGGTCAGCGGGATGTAAATTAGATTCGGTCCACAGAGCTACTTCAATGCCTTTTTCTTTGGCGTAATCAACGAATTTCTTCAAATTTTCAATATCACCATCTAAAGAATCAGTTTGGCCATACCCCGAGTTATAGCCGTCGTTTGGTATAAACCAACCCAAGGGCATATCATGCCTCCTATATCGATCAATCATTGCGCGTGCTGAGAATTGATAGTTATCTTTTTCCCCATTTAATGATTCTAAAATCCCTTTTTTGTCTCCCATTTCATTTGGTTTATAACTTTTGTAGAAATTTCCATCTTCGAATAATATTGCACCGGGAATGTCTTGATTTACCATGACCCAATAATCGCGGTTGAATGCGTTTAAATGTGCTTCGTACAACGCGTACTCTGGCATAAAGATTGGCTGCCCCGTCATCTCATAGTAATCACAAAGAATATCACGTGGTTGGGAGTTTATAAAAAAAAACGCATCAAAGTGATCAGTTTTGTGGGCAGTCACGACAATATCGAGAGATCCAGATCCAAAGTCGTAGACACCTGGTTGCCAGGTATTTCTTAAGATTCCGTAACCGTTTGTAGACCAGTAGAACGGACAGGGGGATGTAACACCGCCGTCTACCCAGTTGTTTGTGTTAACAATGTGTATTACGTTTCCTTTGTGCGTAAATCTCCCGTTCTGCATACCGCCCCCGAAGAAGTACTCGTCTTTGTCTTGTTGCAAAGTCTGTATTGTCGTATCGTCATCATATGACAAGGGACTGGTTTCTTTTATTACTTCTTTGTTACTTCTCTTATCGCATACGCTTATTGTTCCCTTTATCTTATCAAATTGTATTTGAACTTTATTTATATCAATCTGATAATATTCACTGAACTCCTTCACATTAGATGTCGCAAAAGTTTCTTTGTCATAATCTTCCACATCTTTAACAGTGATTTTTGCTATGTCCTCCGGATTATTTGGTATTGGATAGTCCAAAAACTCTCCATTTGGAGACATATAGTATCTGAACACATGGCTGTTAATTACGAATACTTTAGCCTTTTCGCCTGTTTTATATGTAACCAAGTAGTCTATATCCCTTTTTATAATTTCTTTTATACCTGCTACAGTTTTTGTTTTATGGGTAGGTTCCATTTTAAATTGATATTGTTAAATCAATCTGAAACAAAAAAAAGCAAATATATAAATTAACCCATAAACCACTATCGGTAGAAAAGAATAAAATAAACTATTTTTTATTTGAAATCCTAATAACTTAATTGTAAATTACTTGTAATAGAATAAATATTATGGCTAGAACTTACGAGTATTGTATAAAATTCTACATTTAGTTCTTCCGTGAAAACCGTAATTTAACAAACGCAGTGCCAGTTGGGATGCCAGTCGAGTGATGAGTGTTTATGATACAACGAAATTGACCGACGAATCTACGACTACCTTAAATTATTAAACTTTTGAGATGCTATGCCTAAAAACTAAATAGTTTATCAAGAAGTTCTTTTAAACTACAAATTTTGTTTATACAACAAAGTGAATGTCACCAACGATTCATCTGGAACAAAAGCGTTGAAACCCCGTTTAAAGAAGAGAAGCTGCTGATTCTTAACGCAAAACATACTAAAATTGGATATGATATAATAATTTGCCAATTAAAATGTCATTAAAATAATACAAAATTTAATGTCTGATGCTAATGGTTGGCAATTTTATCTATAATAGATGTATATTTAAAGTGTGAATTTTGGGCAAAAATTACTTCGGAGCTGCGTCCATCAAAGAAATATTATATAAAAAAAACAGCTTTAAGCACTCTCGTAAATTCATTCATTCATCAAAATTGATTCAAGTCGGAAAATACTCAGAGGGTTGCATGTGACCTGCGGGGTATGTTTGCCTGCTTTACATGATAATGCATCATTAGTTACACATCATCTTATAAGAAAGAATGATATGACTCGTTACCTTAGTATTACTTTTTAAATTACAACAACTTTCAAACTAGTACGCAACTTCACTTGCACTCTACTGTTTCGCACGTTAAGATAAGTTTAAATTGTTTATTTTTTTGTAATTAATTATTGTTGTGTAGAAGGGTTTTCTTCTGTACTTCTGAGTTTATTTTACTTTTATTTAAAGTCTCTATCGACAGTCTGATAAAAAGGGAATACAATGAGTTCGTTAATGTCTTGCCGTTTCCTGCTAATCTAATAATAATGTAATATGCTATATAAATATGTAATATGCTAATGTAATATAATTTTTTTTGGATTATTTTTTAATATTTTCTTGTAAATAGTAATTATATATGTAAGAATGTACATTATAAATATTAATTAAATTATAACTTGCTTGATGTATTACCTTAGAACGGGCAGGTTTAAATATGCTTATAAACTGATGAAACTTGGAAATACGATAAGATCCGAATTAAATTTTTTTATGTAACTTCGCCATTAAAAAAATAGTTTATTCATCCATCAACCTCATTAATTAAAGTAATATTCTAAAATTATAATAATTAAAGCTAAAATTACTTTGTTTCTTTGAATTATTGGTAATATATGCAAACTATTTGGATATTTATTTAAACAGCTGTTATGTTAAAACCGTTGGATACTTAGTATAGAGATTCACAAGGTATAGTTTCGGTATGTCCTATAGCTATGACTAATTAATATGGCTGTCACAAATACGATTTTTTTAGATATTAAATTAAGTACTTTTCTACTTACTCTGCTGACGTGAATATTAAAAAAATTACAAATTATGTCATATGCTTAAAATTATTATTTATTTGTGAACTCATTGTAACTTGATATTCTTATATGATTTTACTTTTAAGAGTTTTACTTTACACTGGAAGTAATCGTACGATAATCAATCAGTTAACGACCTGAATATTACATATTTTAAAAAATGTCTCTAGTATAGTCATAAGTAATTTTTTACAGAGTTGGTAGATTGACTATGTCATGAGTGATAAGTAATTAGCAAAATTACTTAAAAGTTTAAAGTACTTGTAATTAATTTTAGTCATATAATTAAATGGTATTAAGTATATATATAAAATTTATTTTAATTAAAAATTTCAAACATTGTTTTTCATTAACAATTTTATTAAAATGATAATTCTCAATTAAAGTTTAAATATCCAATTAAAGTCCAAATTTCAAAGCTAAAGTACTTGTTTTATTTGAAAATTAATAAACGTTAGGCGTAATATACATAGTCTCGTTAATATTTTTTTTAACATGGATATTAACTTTAATTGATAAAATTTAAAGTAATACGCGGGTAAAGTTGTAATCAGTCTTATTTGAATTTTCTTTGCTTCATGTCAAAAATTAAAAAAATAATAGCGTTTTATTAAATAGGATTATTATTTAACACATTACACGTACGTACCACAGAGGCCTTGTCACAGTTTCATAGACTAGTAATACGTATCATGTATATATCTATGCTATATAGGACCTACTGGACATTTTCAGAGATTTTTTACGCATAAGGAGTTGTCACATATAAAGTAAATTTCCTTACCATTAAGATGTAAATATTAAAAACTACTTCTAATTTAAACAAATTCTTCTCGATGAAATGAATGTTTGAATATACATAACTTTGACTCGCAATGCGTATTGCAATTTGAAGTGATGTCTTTTAACTATGTAATAATTTTATGAATATAAGGAACATGTACAAATATTTAAAAATAAACGGGCAGCACAAGCGATAATTTTGTGGAACTTTTATAATGTGAACAAATCTTTGTAATATATACTCATTTTATCGCTGCTCAGTTATTTGAAACACAAATATTTAATGTGGTTGCCCAGTTTACATTACTTATTATTGATATCTGTGTATACACAAGAGCTATTCATTAAAAGTTAATTGTACTTAACAGTTTAAAATGTATTTACTAATATATTAATACTATTCGACGTATATATAAATAAATGGTATTAAATAAATATGACATGTGGTATTACATATAATATTTTTATATATAATACATTTATTTTAAGCTTTTTTGAACACTTTTTTCAGTACTTTGTAAAGGTTTCGTGGTTGGCAAGGAGTTGTTATGTGTTCTGTCAGTTTTTTCTTAAAACGAGAATTGCTGCTGCTGCTGCTACTGAATTTGAAGAAGTTTTAACTGTTAATCCTTTTGAGTACTATTATAGCTTTATTTGTTACTGGCTTACGAATCCGGTGATTCGTGAGCTACTCGTCTACCCAACAAGAAGTGGAGAGTTAGTCCAATATTATAATCCAAATAGTTTTTTTTAATAAATTATACTGTAGAAGGAAAATATACTATTTATTATAATTTTTTGACATATTACTATATAAACCAAAGTTTAAATAGTAAATAAATTAAAATAAAAAAAAGTTATAGTAATTATTATACTAACAATGGATAATCATATATTATTTTTAAAGTATTATTTAAAGTCTGTCATTTTTTTATTATCTGTGTAGCTTGTAGTTTTTGTTGGCTAGTTTCATTCAATTTTGATTACTCATTTTGCCCCTAGTGTTTTCTTCAAAATATTATTTGTTGTTAGTTAAATTAACGTAATAAACAGTAAGTTTTATTCTATTTGTCTTTCCATTAGTTAAGTAAATATAATTAAAAAAGTGTTTTATTAATAACCTGTTTGCCCGGCATTAATTTAAATCTTTTTAATTTACAGATGTTCCTAACGCGTTCAGAATATGACCGCGGTGTCAATACATTTAGCCCAGAGGGCAGGCTTTTTCAAGTAGAATATGCTATTGAAGCAATAAAACTTGGGTCTACAGCTATAGGTATTTGTACTTCTGAAGGTGTAGTGCTTGCGGTTGAAAAAAGGATCACGTCGCCCCTTATGGAGCCAACCACTATAGAAAAGATTGTAGAAGTAGATCGGCATATCGCTTGTGCTGTGTCGGGATTGATGGCAGATTCCAGGTATATCATTATATACACCATAAATACATCATAGAACATATCATAAAATAATTTACTTATATTATTAGGTATTCGAGATATGTATAATACAAATAAAATTTCTTTTCGCATTGAAGTTGCGTTAGAATGAAACAAAGGCTTCTAAGTCTTTACCCATTCTTTCGGAATATCTCATTGTGGAAACTCCGGTGGGAGGACGGTCACATTGTATTTTTGAGGCCAGAGATCTGTGTTGAAGTGGAAAGCTTTCTAGCAGACTTTACTTGGTTTTCTTATCCTATAAGAAAGGTGACAAAACTGTTAAAGAATTATAGATTGATCACACTTCTGAGCCATATTATAAGGTATTTTCAAAGGGTATCACGAATCATCTCTCCCGTAGGCTTGATGACTATCAGTCTCTGGAACAAGTTGGATTAGGTAAGGTTACCGTACTGTGGACCACATCCATACCCTTTGACAGATTGTAAAGAAAACCACTGAGTATAATTTGCAGTTGTGTATGGCTTTTGTGGACCATGAAAAAGCCTTTTATTCTATAGAGACCTGGTCTGTTCTGGAATCCTTGTAGTGATGCCAAGTAAACTACCGCTATATCCAGGTGCTGAAATGTCTGTATGACACCGTGACAATGACAATTAGCATTCAGAGCTAGCAATGTAAGTCGATGCAGCTATAGAGAGGAGTGAGACATAGGGGTGTCATATCCCTGAAATTGTTTATACCTCTACTGGAAGACTTATTTAAAATGCTGGACATGAAGAAGCGAGGCATCAGCATTAATGGTGATTACATTTCACACCTTCGGTTCACTGATGATATTGTCATAATTGCTAAAGGATATCAATTGAATGCTCAACAATCTTAATGCTTCCTATCAATGTGTGGGGCTGCGGGTGAACTTAGACAAAATAAAAGTCATGTCCAATGACTTTGTTATCTCCAGAGCGATAACCATCGCAGATGCAGTAATCGAGGTGGTCAAAGACTATGTTGACCTTGGACAGGTTTTACAACTTGGCTGTGGTAATTTCAATAAAGACATTGATAGATGCATTAGATTGGGCTGAGCAGCACTTGGAGAATTCCTGCACATCACTAACTAGCAAATGCCTCAATACCTAAAGACTAAAGTCTTCAACCAGAGTGTTGCCTCTGCGATCACTTATGGAGCTGGAACATGAAACATGGAACTCTGGGCTGTTCCACCAAATTAAAGTCACTCAACATGCATTGGAAAGAGTTATGCTCGTTATATCTCTAAGGGATATGATTCGTAATGAAGAAATTAGATGGAGAACAACAGTGGTTGACGTATCTCTTAAAATCAGCAAGTTGAGGTCGCAGTGGACCAGTCATATCTGCAGAATTACGGATGACAGATGGGGGAGGAAAGTCTTAGAGTGAAGGTCGTCCATAGGACGATAGAGTGTTGGGCGCTCTTCCACCAGATGGACTGACGAATTAGTTAGGACGGTGGGAAGCCACTGGATGAAGAGAGCAAAGGACTGCATATGGTGGAAGGTATTGGGGAAGACCCATACCCTGTAGTAGATTGACAGTCTGATAATGAAATAAAACTTTATGCACACAAACAAGCTAATTCCTAGTTTGTACTATATAAACTAACTACATTTAATAACAGTATTTATTATGAATATAAATTTGTGCACAATCATGTAATATAAAAGTATATAAAAGTGCAATACTATTATTTTATGGACAAAAATCTACAGACATGATTCACTTCAATTCAAAAAAACGAAAATAGTTGTATAAGCAATGTATAATTATTTTTATAATAGTGCCCCTGAATTTCTTTCCTGATTCTTTTCAAAAGATTCTACTTGGAAATGATGGTAAAATCATTGTGACCATTCAAAAGTGCCCATAAAGGCCTTATTGAGTAAAGTATATTTTGAATTAAAATTTCCTTTCTTACTTTTTCAGAACACTTGTAGAGCGTGCCAGAGTTGAATGTCAGAACCACTGGTTTGTGTACAATGAGCGTATGAGTGTTGAGTCATGTGCTCAGGCTGTGTCTAACTTAGCCATACAGTTTGGGGACAGTGATGATGACAGTGGCACAGCAATGTCTCGGCCATTTGGAGTTGCTGTCATGTTTGCAGGTGTGATTTAGTTTATAACTACTTTAGAACTTTATGACATTTTTCTATTAAGTCATGTAAAAACAATGAGCTAGTAAACTATTTTTCTGAGGAATCTAACCTTTAGTAAATTGTAGAAAGTTGTGTCACAATTTTTAAGACATTATAATCACTGGGAGGATTCAGTCCTATTATGAGAAATAAGATGTCATGTTAACATTGTTGTTTATGTGATTTCTTGCTTAAAGTTTAGTTTGAAACTGAATATTATTACAAATATTATCTGTTCTCATCAGTTTATTACTTGTAACTGTGAATTGTCTCATGCTTGCCTTTTTTCATAAAGGAATTGATGAAAAGGGACCGCAACTGTTCCATATGGACCCTAGTGGTACATTTGTACAGTATGATGCTAAAGCTATTGGCTCTGGCAGTGAAGGGGCACAGCAGAGTTTAAAGGTAATCAACTTATTCCATTTTATATTGAAACATGGGAAAATATGTGAAATCTCTTATTAAATCATGCATCTTGCATTTCTGAAATTATAAATATTATATGATGTTACTACAAAAAAAATTACGAACCTCCTCAGTTCCTTGTCAACTGTTCTTAGAGAGTGACGCATTTTATATTATATTCAGATTTCTCAACCTACTTGGTGCCATATCTTACTTTGAAGTAAAAAAAATGTCGCCCTCGACCTTTGAAATTTTTCCAATGCCCACTGAATAACAAATAAAATCTAAAAATTTCAGGAAGTATATCATAAGTCAATGACTCTAAAAGAAGCAATAAAGTCCGCTCTGACGATTTTAAAGCAAGTGATGGAGGAGAAACTATCGGAGAATAATGTGGAGGTTGTAACTATGACACCTTCTTCAATGTTTCACATGTTCACGCGAGAACAGCTTTCCGAGGTTATTAAAGATATTTCTTAAGCCATTAGAATAAAGTTTGGCGTGGTTGGGTTGTTTTTTTAAAGAATTTTAGAGGAAACTCACTAACTTATCACTTGTATCAAAATTAACAGACTTCAACTCATTAGTGTTAATCAAAAACCTAATTTTGTATAAGCTTAATCACACATTCAGTAGAGATGTATATTGAGGGTAATATTTGAAGTAAATTGTGTTTTCCACTTAACTATAAAATTTAAATAATTTGTATAGATTATGACTCAATATTTATAGAACTATATGTATGTATGTAGCACAATTTATTAATTTACATCATAAATTACTGGTATTTAAAAATGTATATGTATGTTTAGATTCTTTTGATTAGAGTAGTTCACAATTTTCTTCAAATACTACTTGTGGTATTGTCACATTTCTTACAGTAAGTATCAGTGTTTAATAAACTTTCTTTACTGATATGTTAGTTTTATTTCATAGAAAAATTACTGTGATTATCTGTATTTCAGTTTTTTATTTTTTTTAGATATTTTAAATGTTGATTGTTAAGATGTAGTGATGTAATTTGTAAACTTTAAATACCTTTACTTATAGTGTATAAATATTAGTAATTATATAGGATAATTGAAATGAGCTAAAACTGGCCGACAATTTGCTTTAACAATAATACCAGGTGTGTGAAATTTCAATATGAACTATTTAACAGCTGAACAAAATGGCATCGAAAAATTGTAGATTCTAGTACATCTCTGTTATAAAATGTAAACTTACAAGTTTAAAACAGTAAGAAAACATATCTAATTATGTGCAAGAAGTAATTTACAAGATATTGTGATTGATGGTGTCCATGAGGCTGGCACAATCCATTCATAAATACTAGACTAATGGTTTCCAGATAAGAGTGCTAAAAAAGACCTAAATAATGCCTATGTAAACATTTACTGTGGAATTTAAGGTTTAATTACATTTTTATTATACAGACATATACATTAGTTTTTTTGCTAACTATTGAGAGTGGTACCAGCAAAGTGTCCATTTCTGCCACTAAGCAGTGTTTTAGTTAGAAGGGTGCTGCATTCAATTAAATTGTGGGAATAACAAAAAAAAAGTGAAAGTGGATATACTAACTAGATTAGTGTGCATATTGGCAATTTTGCATCTGAATAAACTGAAGGACCTTCAACTAGATACTATTCGCAACATATTTTCTTTTTAATACTTACAATTTTCGTAACAAATAACTTTACAACTAATTAAATTTGGATTCAAGAAATACTAATTGATTTAATTTTCGCAAACACAGTTGATCACAGGTATACCAGAACTTCAATGGAGTGAGACAAGCTCAAGGAACACAATTCAAGACCTCTCCAAGTTGAGACTCGAAAGACAGACCTGTTAATAATGTTTTAATACTTTTCCCCTCCAACTGTTCCTCAAAACTAACTATAACGAGTTCATAAATAAATGTTGTTTTATTTTATATTTGTGTGTAAATCCATACAATTGTATGTTTGTGGTTTGAAAGTAGAACCAGATTTTTTCTGTTGTAGATGATCATTATATAATACTAATTATAATATCTCAAAGAAAATATGTTTATTTCTATTATCTTGAAATTAAACTTTAATACACAATCGCACAAATTTAATAAATATATTTACTTATTTCCATTCTTATCTATGAGGGGCGATACGTGTTTCCCTTTGCTTCTAAAAAGTCACTAACACGCTGAGTGCCATGTAAATTTAGCGGACCTTGCTCCGTGTGTCAGTTTTAATTTAACAATATATTATGTTATAACATCTAATCGTTTAAGTCTACGTTATAATTTTAATAATAAAAATTGATAATTAATATCTTCTCTGCACTGCTCAACATTTTTGACTTGTCTTTTATAATAATTACTAATTCAAATAGACGTTTGTATTCAATTAAAAAACTCGGCTCCCACTACCAGATATCCAATAGTTGGCACTCAATTAGTAAAAACTTAGCGTATAGTCGTAGACAAAATGGGCGGTGACCGCCGTATGGAAGTGGTCATGATACAGTTTAGACAGCCTTGTGGCGCAGTATTTTAGTCCCTTACCTTGTAACGCAGAGGTCCCGGGTTAGATTCCAGGGCCACGGTAGTAGTCTGGATAGTGTTAGGGTTTTTGAAACCCGCCTGACTTGCTACCACCCTCTATGTCAATCGACGTCCTAACTGCATTTTCTGTGTTCCGGCACTCATACATGTGACCGCCAAATTTATTCTGGGCGAACACGCTTTTCCATTTACGGCCTCATTGTCACTTACCATAAGGTGAAATCGAGGCCACGTGTTATCCCAAAACTGATAAAAAAGTGGCTTCATAGTGTAAAACTATCCGCGTGTACACTAACTTAAATGTAAAATTATTCTCAATGTTAACCCTTCGCGATCGGGATTGTTATTCATAGTTGTACGACTAAACCACACCGCGTGGTATTTTGGTATTCAGTAAGGGGCTGTCAGTACCGCCGGTACACGGAGTGTGGAGACCCGTTGTGTAGTTATCCAGTGTAAGTTTATCATAAATCCATGAGTAATTAACTCCTTGCCGTGCTATTTAGCTCGACAAAGCTCGGACCCAAATGTTACGCGTCAATGCGTGTAAATAGATCAGACTGATGCGCGAAAAAGGTTACAATACAAGCCGAAATGTAAATACTTGAATTAAATAAAAAATACAATTATTTTAATATTTTAATAGAAAATAAAACAGTATAAAACAAATATAAACATATTAAATGCATTCGTAAAGATCATATACTAAGAATCGTTATAGTTGTCATTTTAAAATAGACGTTTCCCCATTGTTTACCATTCCTTTATTTTTATATATAAATAAAATAATTTGATCATTAAAAAGCTACAAGAATCAGGAAAATAAAAAATTATAAAAACTATTTTTCACTGACCAAAGGCAGAACCCATATTTTGTTATAAAAAATATATTTTTATTAATAATTCTAATAGTACGCGAACTGGTGTTTGCGTACTATTAGAATTATTCCATAGCTTTGTACATGACCTTCTATTTGTTATTCAGTTATAACATTACTTTCCTCTTAAGGTAAAAATTATGTTAAGATTCTGGCAACCCTTTATCTTTAATAGCTTTATAAAAATGTTTTTATTGACATATCAAAGAAATATTACTCTTCATATCTTTAATACTCATGACAATATATATTGTACTTATTTCAGAAAGCACATATTTCAGTTAATGATGAATTGATGATTAAAATAAATAATGATTTCTAAAGAATATTAATACCTTTCAGTTTCTATAAATTTAACTTGTATTAAAATTGATTTTAATCCCATATATTATAAGCGTTAACAACTGTAGAACCTACCACTAAATGATAAAAAAATCATTGCTCTACCAATATTTGGCTAACAATGGCTCCATATCTAATGGGTTAACATTAGGCCCGAGTCTCTCAACGGGAACTCCATTCTTGTCAATGATGAACTTGCTAAAGTTCCATTTAATAAAGTCTCCCATTGTTCCACTTAGCTCACTTTTTAAGAACTTGAACAAAGGATGTGCATTCTCGCCGTTCACATTGACTTTTTCGTACAGGTCAAACTTAACACCTCTATTCTTAGCAAATGATAGAATGTCCTTGGCAGTTCCAGGTTCTTGTCCACCAAACTGGTTGCAAGGGAACCCTAGTATTCTTAAATTCTTCGTTGTCGAATATTTCTCATACAGCTCATTCAGCTGTTTGTAATTCGTGTCGGTTAGTCCGCATTCTGAAGCAACGTTCACAATTATGAGCACATATCCCTTGTATTTGTCCAATTTAATTTCTTTACCATTGATGTCTTTTACTGTAAAGTCGTAAATGGTTTTTGCCATTTTAAAGTTCGATTTGTTATTGTCTTTTGATGGTGACACACTCCTGTAATTTGAACAATTTTAAATTTGACAAAAAATATATGTTTATCACAGAATGTAATATTTTGATTGTAAATTATAGCTAGATTTTAAATAGAGAAAACCGTTAAAGTAATAAAATTATTGACAAAACAAAATGTCTGTTAGTAAATAAAATACGTACTTATGGAATATCCTAAACATATCAACTGCTTGGAATATATCTTTTGCCATTACAATAGGGTTTTCAAAAGCTGCGAAATGACCTCCGTCATCGACCACCGTGCTTTGCAGGTAATTCTTGTATTTAATTTTTAGAATGCAATCAGGATGATAGGCCAGTTCATGCTTGAATTTTATGCCTGCTGTAGGCACTGACGTTGGGATGCTATAAAACCACAATATATTTATGTATATAACTAGTCTGGCCATAAATTCTGTTACATAAAAACCTCTTTCGTTTTCACCCTGTTTCACATATTTTTTCGTGTTCATTATCAATTTTATAATATGGAATAGGGTGTTAAAGAAAATAAGATTGCAGTGGTCACCTTGCACAAAGTGGCTATGAAGCCATTGGTCATATTTCAGACGCTTCAAAAGCTTGGTATTAGCCGTATGTTCGTATTTCCTACTATCAATAAATACAACAACACATTCTCTGTCGAAGACTAGAAAACATGGAGCCGGCCGCGTGCTGTTAGAACTACAAAGGCTGTTAATTCTTTTAACGCCAGAATTCGACGAAACCCCATTAGGATGCAAAAAAACTTATCGCGAGAAATGAAGATTCCCGCTAGGACTTTGTCGCGTTTTATAAAACAAGAACTGAAGCTCAGTGCTTATCGTCGATATACACTGCCGGCCAAAAGTTTGAGACCACCTTGAAAAAATTACAATATTGAATAAAACTCAAAAAGTTAGTGCTCTATAAATTATTTATTTACCTTATTAAATAGGGAACTTGTTATGTAACATAAAATAATTTAAAA
>DWQX01003558.1:0-17424 GCA_018245475.1 Pharmacophagus antenor
GTGCAGACAAACAGTGGCGTTCGCGTGCGTGCGTGACGCCATGGCCCTGGAGACGGGGACGAAAATACCCAGAGGGTTTAAATGACCTATAATTCATCGTATAATTCAATCGACGTTAAGGAATTGGAAAAGGACAGAGCTGTATTATCTTATTTTGAGAGCAATATAGAAACTTATTTTTAAAAAATTATATCATCGTTTTTTGCAAAAAAAAGATTTCACCGCATTGTGGTTTATTAGGTATTTTTATAAATAATCTTATGAAATGTGAACTACCATGTTGGGTGACCAGAAATGTGTTCAAATATTTTAACAGATTCTTTTAATATTCTGTAAACAATGCGACAAACCTCAAATGCGTCATACAATGGTTAGTAAAATGTAATTTGCATTATATTTTTCAAATTGCAAATGATACCTACAAAAAGCTATGCTGCGTAGAAATTCGAACATATTCTTAAAACCTAATCATCACGTTTTCCTTGCTTAAAACTTTTTTGAATGCATCCGTCTCTTTTTTTTTTATTAAAAAAAAAAGCATTAGGTATACCAACAAAGGCGGCTTTCGTGGAGGGTACCCACAATTGGAACATGTTTTCTAAACGAATTTTTAATTTCGCCTCCCCCCTCCCCCCTCACCATCCATTTTCGTAAATCGAACATGTCATCAATTAAATTACTTGCGCCATTGTGAGGATCCTAAAGACCTATACGTGTGCACAAGCGAAAAGCATCACTAACACGTTAAGTTAAGATAGATTTTGTGTTTGTGCTAGATGCATAAGCGAAGGGGACGTCGGGACGAGTTTGAACAGAAGTTCCCCCAAAATTTCTTGCGAGGGCACTCGGTCGCTCCCCCGGGAGGACTCCGGGATGCAACTGTCTGTTGTCTTGCATTCGATTTCTGTTTGTTTACATGCTAAGGGGATAAAGTCCCCAGTTCCGTTGTATAACTTCGCGTTAAGTCGAATTTCACAGAACAAAATGAGATTGTACTCCAACTATCGAACTAGGAAAACTTGTTTTGTTCATTGTTTTTGAATTAATAACATTTACGTGTATCAGTAATTTAACATGATATTTGTTTACATAATCCCTGTATTATGATTTATTAGTTATAATATAAAAAAGCTTAATATAATATAAGCATAATTACAATTTAAATCAAAGTTATAGAAAAAAATAATTCTATCGGTTATGTGCTAACACTTGGTCATTTAACTAATGTGTGCTAACACTTGGTCATTTAACTAATGTGTGAAATTTTTGGTAGTGTTGTTAGCTCTTTGACGATGATAACTATAAAAAATGCCTACCGGTGTTGCGATATTTAATATCTTATTTGTTAAAGCGTGAAGTGCAGAATGATTTATTGTACGTTCTCATGATGAGCGTCTTTTAACGAAACTGTTTGTTGAACAAATCTGGTGAAGATATTTGATATAGGTTTTTTTTTTTTGGGATTTTTTTCACAATGGACATGTCAATCCCATCTTAACTATTTCTATTACAACAACTCACTTATTAATAAATATAAAACGGTATAACAAAATTTACAAATTAAATCAATAAAATCTCCTAGTGAAAACAAATCGAACCTATTCTGCCAGTAATTAGATCTTTGGCAATTTTCGATGTTAGGTCTGCCAGTATGGATTGTATCAGTCCCACATCCGTTATATTGATGTGACTGAGCTTACTTAAAAATTTATTTCTTTTCGACTTACTCTGTTCACATTCCATCAGCAAATGTTGAATATATTCAAGTTTTTGTCGTGAAGATATTTGATATAGTTATTATAACAAACTGCTTCGGTCTTCTCCCTCATCGGCGTAAATCTCTTTTAGCTATCCGCACCCAAAGAATGACGTTCGGAACCCCATTACTTTGACTACGACGTCCGTCTGTCGATCCGTCGCAACGGACTGTATCTCATAAATCGCAATACGTAGAAAGTTGAAATTTTCACAGATTGTTTACATCTATTTTTTTTTTGTTATCTGATTACAGGGCCTAGTCACATGATTTTCCCTGATTCTCTTATAATTATATCACGCAAGCATTCTTCTTCTTTCGATTTTCTATTTTCACAATTTCACGCCTTTCCCTTATCTGTCAAACCGCATTTTTTACGCCTATTGCCACTGCAGCAATAAATAAACAATAAATAAAAAATACAAGAAAAGTAACTTTACAGGCGTTTACAGAACGCGTCGCAATGCAAACGCAACATGCATTTGCCCATTTATACTCAATTATTTTAACACCAGTTAGATTAATTCCTTTCAATATTTAACACCAGACATTGGCTTGAGTAAATAGGCTGTGTATAAATCAAGTGTCGCGGACGCTTTATTTGTTCTAAGCCATAGAGTACCATCGCTGATAGCGCGTATATTAATGTGGACTCATTTTTAAAGCTGCAAAGCTTCCCAACGAGGGTTCGGTATAAATCTTTGCCGTTTCGCAGAGCTTTTTGATAGTCGAATGTAATGAAGAGTTTAAAATTTGCACATCAATGAACAGTTCTAGTATCGTTCAATTCGTACAGTTTCAATTGTATGCAAATTTAACAGCATCTTTGTAATTCTTTATTCGTTTCAAATAGTTAGAAAACTTCTGTTAATATCGTCGCGAGATATTACATTTCAGTGAACTTGTATAAATTTAAAACATAGCTTACAATAGGTCTCTTTGTTATCGTAAATTTGGATGCAACAATAAAATAATAAAATAAATATCCAGGACATTTTACACACAGTACTCTGACTCCAAGGAAGATAAGCAATTGTAGTATGAGTTATCAGAGACCGATATACATACATAGATAGTTTTTTTTTTTTAATAAATACTTAATATAATATAGGTTGTCTGGAAGAGACAGCTTTCAGCAGTAAGACCGCCTTTTACACTGCTAACGTATTTTTTTTTTCTTCGCTCCATTTGTAACAGTTACTTTCTTTTTATTTTGTTTCATGAGTATTTTATTTTGTTCTTGTTATGCAATAAAGACTATTCTATCTATCTTTCCAAAACAACCAGACGCAGAACAAACACAAGTGTACATCACTCGAATTTTGTACTGAGCGGGAATCGAACCCGCGACCCCTGGTGTAAGAGGCAGAGATTACAGCCTTTACATCAACGGGCCGGTCAATTTCTGCTTACAAAGAAATACACGAATAGAAATTCGTAAGTATATAATATGGTCTTTTTCGTTCTTCTATTCGTATTTTCCTAGTTGCGCGGCCAACAGCCGATGTGGTGTGGTTGAGATTTATTAATCCACGCTCCCCAACCCTTTCCATACATACGGTGACGTCAAAACATTACGCAATCAATCACGCGGCGCGTACAAATGTGCCGCAGATAAGCACATAAACAACAACAACAAACAAAAAAAAGCCTCGCGATAAAATCAGACGTGAAACATACAAATTCAGGCCTCCCGCGATTTATAACGAACTCGCTGGCCCGGCGAGCGTTACAGGGTTAAAAATCATTCCGTATAAATTTAGCGTTATCTGCCTAAACGGCCCCGAAGCGGTTTTGCGGGTTAAGCGATGTTGTTCGTTGTTTATATGTGGATTTGGTTATCTAACTAATCAGCAGTTATCCGTGACGCAGATGACGGCGGCGGAGGGTGTTCGTGTATCGTTATGATAATTTGTAATAGCACTTCCGGTCACAGTTCGAAATACGATCGTAATTCGAGTTCATTAAATTTTTTAATCGAAAGACATTACCGTATAATTTTAATAGATCTTCAGTAGGTTCCTATTTAATTTCGTAAATTTTTATTGTTCCTATTGTTGGTTAACCCTTTGCGGACTGCCGCCGCATATATTAGTCCTGTGTATATCATCAAATATTCAAAACAACTCATGTAAACGTTTGGCGAAAACAGCTGATAAAACCTAGAAAAGCATACGTGTGTCCCACGTAAATGCTCGTGTATGTACATATAATATAAAATGTCCAGAATTGGCCTCGGAGTGCCTTAAACGGAGACATGAGCTCGTCACCACGGTACGGTTCACTTCGAAGCAACCCGACCGTATAGGGTTAACAGTTGATTCTGACGTATCCGTTATTAATAACGCTTTACAATACATTTTGCGTGCTACCTTCATTCACTTGCTCATCACTCTCAGCTCTGACACACACTTCGGTTCATTTGCTTGTCGAAATTTATTTATAGCATTGTTTTAATATATTCCATTTGTAGCACATGTCGAATTGAAATTTTATCTATTATAAATTCCACGTCATTGTGAACTTTTAGTATGCCAAGCCGACACTTCTGTGGCGGAATACAAATCGAAGAACTTTGTGAATGAATTAGGCCTGATCAAAAAAGGTCCGTACGATGTTACATTTTGAATTATATCAAATTGAATTATATAAACTATTTATATATTTATATAAAACCTTGTTGTGCGATATAGAGGATAACATAGGTGGCAATTTATCATTAATTAATTTAAGCTAACGAAATGATAAATCTAAACTTAAGGTCCTGACTTCATTGATTTACTTACTGGCTGACCTAAATATCAGCGCACGGTTCAAACCGCTGGTATTAAAGACGTGAAATGTTGTTTTTTATGATGAATAGGCAACCATTAAGAAAGGGTTTTTAAAATCTAGGAGAGAGAGTTTAAATTTCAATGAAACTATTTTATTTTCCGAGTCGATGAATTCGAAAATTGGCTCGAATACTAAATGGAGTTTAATGATAGTACTAAATAAAAAAACTTACAACGCCCGCAGAAGCGAGAGGTTGACTGATAGTGTACTATAAAAACGTTAGTTTATACTAAGATTCATCAAGGTTTTAATAAAGCTGAACTGTTCGCCGATTTAATAATAAAACAAGGCAACTGAAAGGAAATCAAATCTGAACGTTTCCCGACGCTGATTGCAGCCAGGGGTAATCTTCATTTGCTCTTAGATTGTTCGACTGTTAATATAGAACGGGAAAGCATTTCTATTACCGAAGTACGTAGTGATTTTTAAATGATCTTAATTTCTACTGATTGGAAGACTTTCCTTTTTAATTTTATCTCGTCGAAACCATTAAAGCGGTGGGTCAAAATTAAATTTTAAGATTTATATGACATCTTTCTATGCTAACCCCTTTTTTCTTTCTATCTACAGATATATAAGCGTTACCTATTTTAATTTTATTTGTGCTTTTAGTTTATAATACTGTCCTACTGCTATGCCGGGATGTATGACATAAATTAATTCCATTTTAAAATTAAGATTCAATAAAACAGAAACATCGCAGGTGATGAAATACGTTCATAATACCACTTTACGAGCGAAATTTGAATTTTTAATGAAACAGCTCAACGCAAAACACCGATGTCTAAATAACAACACAGAATCATGAAGGTATGAAACAAGTTTTCGCATAAATACAACTCCCGCATCAAATATCGCTGACGTGTACCCGTTTGTTTGCTGGACTTGTTTTTGGCTGGAAACTTTTACATCTGCCTTGAATTATGACCAATGGTACAAGTAGAAGGTCTGGCTTCCAGGAGTGGGTGTCTCTAGGCTGGTGGTGATGATAATGATGATGTTGATAAATATATAACGATAATATAGTTTTCGACAGGCCAGTAGGTTTTAAGAGCATGTGTTAAAAAGCGAACCCGCAACACGGACGGAATTATGATGGAAGACATGATTGGGATATAAAAGAATACATCTCCACATAAATTACTGATAGTAAATGTTTGGGTAATTATTTGAATTATTTCATAATAAGCTAGAAAGTCATCGACAATGTTTGTCATTAGGAAATGCGTTCATATTTTGTCTGTTTGCTAATACGCCTGTCGTTATCTCTCAGTATTAATTTCCTTTTCCTCTTGTCCAATATGAAACAATGAATGCGATTTCCTGCATCCGTTTTCACCGATCGCACAAACTGCACACTCGATTATAAACCTGAACAGTTTAAAATTGCAAAAAGACAAAATCTAGCAACCTCCGATGTTTGAGTCTGAAGTTATTAAAACAGAAAGCATATAACGTGATCTGTTACAAACACAAGCTCGTCGCTCTTAGCCAGAATTAGCATAAAAAGGAACTCGATCTTGTTATTAGAAAGGCAAATTTTTCAACTTGATCCAGATAAACGCTTTTTACGTACCTAACGGGGAGCAGCTATTTTGTGGAATGCGAGAGTTAAATATAATTCGTGTTAGATTTGTGTACAATAATCTGACGTATCTGATGTATACTCTTAACTTGTGTTAAAAGAAAACTTTTAAATTTTGAATTCGTCAAAATTAAATCAAATGATACCTTTGTATTATTGTTTTCTTTTTGTCTCTTTCTCCCTGTTATGGATCGACAGGGCCGTGTTTTGTCATTATATAATTTTTCTTACTTATACCATTCTTCTTCTTTTTTATTTATACAAATCTCGCTTCAATTCCTCACTTCTTTCATACTATCATTTTCTCGTGTTTATTCTCTTCTCTTTTTCATACCTCATTCCATTTCCTTCTTACACCAAGCTTAAATAAAGAAGAAGACCACCGTTTATTTAAAAACAATTCTTTATACCTACTTATTCTACTTATTTCGTTTTACAAACTTTTATTCTTGTTTTTATGATTTATTCTAATCAGTTACATTACGACATTTGTGTATTTATATCAGATATAAATGTTAGTTAGTTATGGGTATAGCTGAATGTCTCTCAGGGAATAACAAAACATTTTCCGTTCCAGGGCTAGTTATTTGTAATAATTCATAAAACTTAAGCCTCACAAACAGCTTTTGAGATTCATAGAAAGTGTATATCTTACCGCTGATATATGTTAATACCGAGTGATATTACTCCCCTTTCCACCTTAGAAACACACGAGCGGAACTGCGGTGTCATAGACACGCCGTCACCACCATTCCGTCGCGCACAAAGAAAATTTCGGATTCTTTCCTTTATCGCATTATACCCAAATGGAACTCTCTCCCGGCTCATGTGTTTCCTGCTTCGTATAAGCGTGGGTCTTTTGCGCGAGGCGTGAAGAAGCACCTTGCGGGTCGGCAGGTTGAGGGTGGGTGATGCAACAACTTTTAGTGGCACCAGCGATCTTAGCATTTGGACCCCACTTTCACTTAACATCAGGTGGAGTGAAGTCATTTGCTCGACATAAGTATAAAAAAAAAACTAACATTAGATGTTCGAGCTTGTTATATAAGACTCGAATGCATTACTTTATATTGTAACCCGCACTAAGTTAATAACTAATGTAAGATTAATCGTGGTTCATAGGAGCCGCTCGCTCGCTAACACTCCCGCTGCTCCTTCCGCTTGAGCTCGCTGGCCGAAGAATGACGTAATTGGCGTCTGAAACACAAGACGTTAGTTTGGAGCTCAAATTCAGTTTGGATGTAAAATCTTTAATAGTTGACAAATATCATCAAACTTACTACATTATTTTATTAGTTAACTATGATAGGAGGATATTGTACGTATCATACTAGTGGACTGCCCTCGTGGCACAATGGTTTACCCGCTGGCCTTGTAACGCTGAGGTCCCCCGTCACAGGAGTATGAATGGTGGTAGGTGCATTCCAAACCCGCCTAGCTAGCTACCACCCTTAATGTCAATCTGTCGCCTTAATACCATTTTTGAGTTCCGGCAATCAAACATGTGAAAGCTAGAAGTATTCTGAGTCAATACGCTTCCCCATCCACGGCTTCATTGTCACTTAACATTAGGTGAAATCGAAGCAAATTCTTAACCCAGGATCGTTAAAAAAACACTAATTATTATTCTTATTTTCAAGACGCCCAATTTATATTTCATTAAAGGCACTTACGCCGGACATTTCTTCGCACTTTTTCGCAAATGCTGACAACTCTTTCCATCAATAAAAAAAAAGTTAAACATTCTTAACGTAAACAGAAAAAAAAATACGAAACAAAAAAAAAACTGGAGCGAACTTGAGTAATAGTTAGCGAGAAATTAAAACTTTTTCGCGAGAGGAAATTGTTGAAACAATAAAGTCGCTTTCTTCACAAAACTCAAGACTGAATGTCAGCGACAGGCGTTTCGTGTTAAAGTTTTATTTATGCGAAAACTTATTTCATTTTTCATTCTTAATAACAGACATTACACTAGACGTTGAGTGTACCCCGCTGGTTCGAACTTTTCTCTTAGCGCGTGTATCAAAATAATAACAACTATACGTACTGTAGTTTACCACGTAGACGTTTTGCGGGTAAAATATTGCGTAAATGATCAAGGACGGATTGATTACTTTATTATGACTGCTTATGGTGGTAATATTTATTCATACCACCTGGGTAGCTACCACCACCAAAGCTGATTTATCGCTGTAACTGCGTTCCAGTTTTCCGGTTACCAACCATGTCACATCCAGAATATTCTGGTCATTTACAGCCCCAATGTCACATAACATCAAGTGAATTTGTAACTGATATCGTATTGTCGATGGAAAATCACGATATTTTTTTTTAAACGGAAAGAAAAGTTTTAACAGAAAACTAATGGTATTATATAACATGTTTAACTCGGGCCGCTTTCATACATGCTTAATGTTCCTCGCGGAGTGAGGGCCGCTAGTAACTAACGCCCGTGTAGTGTGAGCGGTGAAAAATGATGCAACTTTTGCCTGAAACAAAAGTTCAGCTCTAAAACGTTCCGAGATTACGGACACTGTAAGCCTGTTGAAGCTCGCTGTTGCGCCGCTCACAACGGAAGTTTATCTTTATATAGTGATATAACCTTTTTATATAATCAGACGAAATGGACTCAAGTTAACGAGATACTTGTAAATAGTGATTGAAGTTCATATAATGAGTAGAGCGAGCAGAAACATAAATACACTCATGTATAATATGTAATTATTACATTATCAGAACAAAAAAATGCTTTTAACGTGGCAGATTTTTATTAGGAGTGCTAGTAAAATAGTGGGATTCGATAAAACATTTCTACCTTCCAGACTTCACTAATCATGTGGCCCGGTGATCAAACCTAGGACCTCCGTATGACAAAGGAAACGATAACTACAGTGATACGAAGACAAACAAAATGTAATACTGTAATATTTTTTTTTAATAATTTGTAATCTGTTAAAACCACTATTAACTAATCTATACGACTTTGAGCAATATGTACGAGCAGTTGCATTATTTTTACATTGAGGGGAAGTACCTCTATTAAATGGATAGGGGAAATCCCTTTGGATTTTTTTTAAATAAATTATTCTATTACATAATTAACGTCATACGTCCTGAACCCCTTTGGATAGATTTGGAGGCAAAGGAAAGCAAATATGAAGTCTTAAGTTTTAAAATATCAGACAAAGAAGAAATATATTCCCGTATCGAAGACCTAACGAAATTAAATTAAGAATAAAATCATAACATAAACCCTAAACCAAGTCATCTGTTATTTGTTGAAATGTATTACTCAGAATTTAACCTAATCCAAAAAGTGTTACCATCGTAAAGAATCGAATATTTTCACTCTCATCATTTGCACACTTTATTAAACTCTTTTCATTCGTTACTCGAACAAATAATTTTCTCTGTGCCAAAAGAGAGAAAAAAAACCCTTTTAAGAATTGGCGTAGCGGTGCGCGTGATTGGCAATTTCCTTCGCTCTGCTAGCACCTGGTGTCCGCCCGGCAATGTCTCACGTACCAACTTAAATTGGTCATGTAAAAAACGAAATCTGTCAATATTTCAATTTATTATTATGATATTATTTTGCAATTTGGTATTGAGTCCGCCTCACGTACAAAATATTGCGCTTTATCGGTTGATTTCGTAATTTCACCAACTGTATTGTTTCCGAATAGAAATTTCGTTGTGTCGTCGAAAAAAAAAATTTTATAAATCCAACAACTCTAAAAAGGATATTATAAAATATCCTGATAATGTAATTACAAATAAATGTAATTCATTCTTATATATACACAGAGAAGAAAGAAATGCTTCATGACCGGTCTTCGAAAAATAATCTGATAAAATTTAGCGTTGATATGGAAGATTCATAACATATATAAAATAGGAGAAAAAACTGCTGCTGGACGTAAGAGATTTTTTACAAATCAGAACGGAAACACAAATTCGATTTCACATGATGGTGGGGAGTGCTCCGCCAGAATTTTCTGACTCTCACATAAATGACTTTTGGAACACAGCAAGACTATGGCGTCAGATTGACGTTGAGAATGGTAATGAGCCAAGCGGATCTGATAACATCTTACTATAATCCAAATACCACTAATATAGACCCAGAATCGATCTCAGACCTTCGTAATACGAGGCGGGCGGTAGACACCACACAGACAGTCCTACATTTCGAAAGGGTACCTAGCAAGTTTATGGGGCAAAGAGACATTGGTAGGTCACATTGAGATAATGTCATCATCAGCCGATTGATGCTGTAAACTGGACATAGACAATAGGTTTAATGAACAGTGTAGTGTTGTGTAAATAGTTTAATTTGATGCTAGTTAGAATGTTTATGATAAAATCCTACGTTTTGTAATAAGATTTCAAAAGATATTTTGGTTTGCATCTGCCTTTGCATAGATTAAAAAAAACTAAAAAAATAATTTGATTAGTATGGCTTATTATTCTGTTGAAGATTATTTTAAGGACAATAGTCCTAGGAGACGCGATTTGCTTCAATTCAACAAAAAGAAAATTGTAAATAGTTAACCCATGAATAATAATATTCAAAAGTGTGTCCCTGAGTTTTTTGCCTGGTTCTTCTCAGGAGAGTCTATTTCTTGGAACTGGCGTTTTTTTTATATCGTTTTCTCAACATATTATAAATCAGGGAACTTATTTGACATGAATAATTTTTATTCTCTTTCAATGATATGCTTTATATTTCATTCCTTCCTACCATTCTCTTTATTATATCCTTTCATTCGTTTATTTATCTTTATTATCCATCTTATTTATAATTACTTTATTCATTTCCATGCACCAGCTACCCTTACATTTTACATATTCTATTTACTTCCTCCTTAATCTATTTGTACATATTCCTTATATTTATTTTCATACATTGTACTTATTATTTTTATTTACACATTATTTTTGTTGCTATTTTTTAACTTTTTCCTTGTAAATCTACAGTATCTTAAAAATCTATTTATTGTTTCCTTATTTACAATTCATTAATTTTTACATTTTTTTTTAATTTCGCTTCCTAGCATATATCCAATTCATTTATTAGTTGTAAGAACACAGAATGGAACTGGCCTTAGAATTATTTTGATTTTTCAAAAGCGCCTATGGAGGTCAAATCGAATAAAACAAAAATTATTTGAAATTTGAATACGAAAAGCTCTAATGCATAGACTGTACGGATGCTTCTTGTTAAATATTTTGTTGTATAAAATAAACGACACCTAGCAAAGAGATCTAGAGAGAGACCTACAAATTGTTAATTGCATATTTTTCTTTGCGAGCGGTGCAAAAGGGAGTGGTTCATTTGAGCTACTGTTTCCTATTAAACACTATATAACTAGCAACTACGAGTGGATTTGTCTCGGGAGAACGCCCGGAGCGATTCTTGCTGTCTTCACTATAATTAAATATTTTAAATGAACACGGGAGATCTTCTGTAGGGAACTCTTTAACCTTGTTAATGAATTAACTAGAAATAACTAAGTTCTTTCTGGATGGATGATAGAAATTAAAGGAAAGTTTTTTTTTATAATTTTTTTAGATCTTTTAGGTGAGTCCACTGCACCTTACTAGGGTTCCGTACCGAATGAGTGACAATCCGAAATCCACCGTCCGTCTGTCTGTCTATCCGTCAATCAGTAGACTATCGCATGAACTGTCCTAGGTAGAAAATTTGTGTGTGGTCTTAGATTGTGTATTCGCATATCTTTTGCCATTATAGCGATGATTTAAAATAAAAACTATTAATATTATAAAAAAATACTAAAACAAAATAAATTCTTTACTTTCATCTATTTATCATCATATATATTCTATTTTTCATAAATTTTATTTTAATTTATTATTTTTTTTTTATTTGTAAATACTTGAGAGGCTATTATAAGTTAATAGCTTTTACATTTTGCATGCCTTGCCTATAAACTCTGTTTATACTGTAACTTCGCATTATGAGTCCGACTCACGCTTGGCCATTTATTTTAACCTATAAACTTATTGCTAATATTATTTAACAGTTCCCGTGGTGCTATAGCTCATTTTGTGACGAGGTATACAAATTCATCACTAGTCACGTGGTCTATTATGGCACTATTTCTTTTAGTATTCGTGGTTTTCTATAGAGATAAAGGGGTTTTGGGCCCGTCTGCCTATCAACAATTCCCATGAATCAATCTGTCACCATAAAATCATTGCCACTTTCCGATCAAAGTTGTTAACGCCACAGATATTACGAGCAGCATCTTCATCATTATCAGCCACATTGTCACATAACATCTAAACTTAATAAACAAAAATTCACAGAAGCAGGATTCGCTTCATTTCGATGAAAAGAAACTTGTACTTAAAAAACAATTTAGAGGAGTGTTCCCATGTTCTTTACTGGATTTTTAAAGTATCTATAAAGAATGCCTAATTGAGCATCGTATATTTTGAATTTGAATTTATATTTTAATAGAGCTGAACAAGTTGTTTGTTTCTTTGACAAGACTAGACTTCTGTTTTCTTAAGGAGGATTTAACCTGGTGGTGGTATAGCTCTATGTTCGTAACCTTGAGAAATGGGATGGTGTGTCTTGATCACTGGTATAGGACTTTTCAATCACTAATATTTCCACTATTGCTTCTATACCAACGGTTAAACTTCCGCGTATTCCAAGTTGCTCAGCGTTCGGTTCGAATTTGGCGAAACCCGCTACCGCAACGTGTACTTAATTAAGACGAGGAAAATTGTTTAAGGCAACCTTGCAAACTAACTTAGTTCGATTGATTTTGGAGCTCAATTCTGATTGCAATCTAAACTGTGTCAGACATGTTGACGTGAAACTCTTTAGCATAGACTATTTGAAAATTTTTACATAAAAGTACGGGCCGACATGAAGAAAACACGTGTTTGTTCATTAATAATTATTAGACCTGAGAGTCATAAGGCTAGTTGGTGACTAAGAGCTAAATAGAAAGATAGATGAAGTGATGAATTTAAGGGCGTCCGTGACGCAGTATTTTACCCGCTTGCCTTGTAACGTGGAGGTCCCGTATAAAATTCTCGGGCCACAGGAGTATCCGCTACTACATCCTAGGTTAGATCTGGATGCTGTTAGGGTTTCCAAACCCGCCTGGATAGCTAACACTCTCAATGTCAATCTGCCGCCATAACAGCACTGCTGTGTTCCGACAGTCATATATCTGACAGCCAGATGTAATCTAAACGGAATACGCATCACAATCTTTGGCTTTATTGTCACTTAACATCAGGTGAAATCGAGGTGAACTGTTAGTTAACTTTATAGTCAAAAAACAGAACAAACACACGAATAATAAGAAAAATATTCAAACAAATTGTTTACTATAGTGCCAAATTAGATTGTTTCACCGATGCTGAGTGGTTAATGCCCCGATTTTCCAATAAATTAATTTCATAGAATGCGTACGATTTGGTTGATTGATTACCGCCATTGTATTTATATCATATGTCTACATATCAAGTACTAACATTAGAATTACTGACACATTGTTATGTTTTTTTTTTTCAAGTCTGCAGTAATTTTTTATTCTATTTTTTTGTGTTTAGCAATAACATGTATAGGACAATGTTGCCAGAGGCTGTATAAATACGGAACTTTATATTTAGGGTACGTCCGTCAAAATGACGTGTCCGGTTAATCCCGTGTATTTTTAAATTTCGTATATCAGTAGAAAAGGTTTTATTTTAGCATTGTTAAGGTAGTTGGAATAATGTGCCAGCATCAGTGTTTCCATTCAGATATGACCGGTTTCTTTCTTCTTCTTATCGTGCTTCTACTCTCTGAGGTTGGTGTTTATGGCTGTTTTTACCTTTGAGGCCGTAGCACGAAAGAGGGATATTGTGCTGAGACCACCCTCTCAAACTCCTTAGCCACGTGATTCTTTAAGAGTAGCTTAAATAGATTTCTTCTAGACTTTTAGCAATCATAGACATCGCCACTTATTATTAGATGGAAATATTGTTTTCTACTAATCTACGAAATTAAAAAGTCTTTAAATTATAACGCAAGTGATGGTAATTTAAATTCGGAACTCAGAAAATGGTCATATCTCCGGGAACATTCATTCAGTAGATATATGAACTATTTGCGAAACACCGCCCTCGAGGTATCTTAGTGAGGACTTCGCATACCTCAAGCGTTCTCCTCGAGCCAGGAATTCATAGTCTCGCTAGATATTTGGAATAAAATTGGTTGTTGTCAAATTTATTTCGTTTCATAAATTTATGTTTCAGAAATTATTCCATTGTGTTAGAACTGTAAATAAAAAAATATACGTGGCTCGCACCAAAAAGTGCACATAAAATAAAAACTATGAAATACAGAAAGTTTGAACCCAATTTCTACACGGATGTAATTTAACGTTTATTACATTTATAAATTGTTTGTCATATTTTTAAGTCTGTATTTTTTCAAACGTAAATAAATATTGAGATATCTTAATTGTAAGAATTTGTGAATCTATTTTCTATTCCCCCGTTATTTGGCATGAATTTTCTTTTAATTCTAGATTTAACGGACCCGTCATTTTTACGGACCAATCCTTGTAAAAAAGTCTCGTAAAGAAAACCATAAAAATGTGTCGGTAGATCTAATGTTAATTCATTTAGGACCAAGTTCTCGATACATATTAAAAAAAAAGAAAAAGATCAAAATCGCGAAAGCGTTTGAATTTAGAACCACCTGCTTTTCATCGAATGAAACAATTTACTTTCGACTATTATTGCCACTTTTTACTTATACAAACGGTCGCATGATCACGCTATCATGTGATCTTTTTTCAAAATGTAATCGTTGATGGTGAAATGCAAATGTATACAACTGTTTAGAATAGAATAGTAGTAGTAGTATTTATTCCATATCAAAAATGAAAATAATACACGTATAATAAACAAAAAATACAATAGTTAGAAATAGAGGTAAAAGAATATATTAGTAGTGCAAAAGGCTGTCTTACTGCTAAAAAAATTTATTCTAGACAACATTAGAATGTACATATTGGTTAAAAAAAAATATGTGTATATTTAAAAGAAATGAATCGTTAATGATATTTTATTTAGTTTACACACATACGTACATAAACATCTACATAGATATAATTACTTATTTGAAAAGATTTTTTTGTTAATCACGAGAGTAATTTTAAAACTGTAATATAACAATATTTATTTAAGTATACTTCAAATTGAAACTGGCCAAGAGCTGATTATATTCGAAAGGGGGAATTTTTTCTTTTTTCGAAATAATGGCGAGTGCAATCTCGATGGATTTATTCGAAGTACATTCAGTCATTTGATATGCCACGCGTATAACACAAGTCACAACAACCTCCTTTTGCTAAGGGTATTAAAATATAGGCCGTTGCTTAAATTTAAATGTACTCCACTTCCCATTGTTTATATTATTCGTGTAATCAAATCTGTGAGAGTGGAGACGGGCGCGTTCGTACACAAATGTAACACGGGCCGAGGCGGGAGAGGCGGGAGAGGCGGGGAGGCTGGGGAATCTTGGGCATTGTTCGCGTAAGTTTTATTGCGTTAGCTGAGCCAGCTACAACGGCGGAAACTTGTCTTTTCACTTTACAAAGCAATTGTGTGTTAAAGCTTAATAAATATAAAGCAATTGGATCGCAAGGTAGAGATGTTCATTTTTATTGGCAATTAGCTAACTTTTGTCATCATTTTCACATGATATTAAGTGACAATGAGATCGGAGATGATGCTTAGAATACTCTGGATCTCATATTTATGAGTACTGAAACACAGCAAAGCTGTTATGGCGACAAGCAGACATTGAGTGTGTAGCCAGCCAGACAGGTTGGAAATAACCTAACAATCATCCAGACTTCTTCTATGATGTAAAGATCTGTTCTTTGTTGGTTTCATTATCGGTCATGAGCTAACAATTGACCTCGATTTCACCTGATGTTAAGTGACGATAAGGACGTAATTGATGAAGCGTATTCGCCCAGAATACTTCTGGCTCTCATATGTATTAATGCCGGAACACAGCAAAGCTGTTATGGCGTCAAGCAGACATTGAGGGTGGTTGCTAGCCAGGCGTATTCGCAAAACCCTGTTACCAACTTGACCACTGCACCTGTTGCCCGGGAATCGAACCCGGGAACTCAGCGTTAAAAGGCAAGCGGGTAAACCACTACGCCACGGAGGCAGTCGATATTAATCCTTATAAAGAACATTTTAAATCATGAAATTAGTTTCTCATATTTTTATTTTCTCTCCCGTGAATGACTATTCGAACAGAAACATTTATTCGTACGGAACTAAATTAAAGAGCACTTTTCTAGTTTCACATTGGAGGCAAGCATAGCGAAAGACAAATGAAACCCGCGAGTTTCAGACGGGAGAATGTTTGAGCATTCTTTGTCCAAGTTCTCAACGACAGCCGCTACGTAACGTGATAGTATAAAAGGCCGTTTCCCTCTTATTTCTCAGTAAGAAATAGGAAAATGGAAGCGGTTTCGTCGGGACATTAATGCGGAACGTCGCGAATTGTTTCATCTGTTGAGATGTATCCATTGTTTAGATTAATTATTGTTTAGGTTAATATAACATTACTGGATTAGTGGCGATCTGTTCAAGGTTTTCATTTTTATAACGACACGCTTTCGTAAAGCGTCGTCATTCGATGACGAAGGACAAATTAATGGGAGATAGGAAATTGATGGTTAAACAAATTGTGTTTCTGTACTGGGAGTATATAATTTACAAGCTATTGAAGAATTAGCCGATCAAGAAAGAGTTATAAAGAGATTAAAATTTTAACGAAAAATCTGACCAGAGATGGAATAACATTGCTACAGATTATTTGTTAATAAACTTGACACTATGCGCCCTGTAAACGTGTTTTGGTAAAGGCTGGCACTGCTGGGCACACTGGTTTGAAAACTGAGTTCCTATAGGCTTGTTCTTAAAGCGACATTTTGTCTTCATTCTGGTCACATACTATCAGCAATGTTCGCATTTTGTATAAAATAAAAATGAATGCCCAAAATGTGACAACTGTAATCAAGTTGATAATTCTCAACATTTGCTGATGGCATGTAAATAGAACAGGTCAAAAGGAGGACATTTTTGAATGAACACAGTAACTTGAACATAATGGATTTGGGACAGATACAATCCATACTGGCAGACGCATCTTCAAAATTTGCTGTACATGTAATGACTGGCAGAAAAG
>DWQX01003559.1:0-17414 GCA_018245475.1 Pharmacophagus antenor
CATTAATATAGGAAACAATTTTCGGCTGTTTGTAATTGTAATTATTATGCATATTGCTAATGGTTCTATCTGCGTAATTGTTACGATGGCGTCGTTTATAAATCAGTGTCGGTTGGCGATTAGAAGTTATAGGTGTGAGTGGCTGGTGAGCTTACTAATCGAGTTGGATGGCGTCCAACGTTCGCATACTCGGAGCTGTAGCGGCCGCAAACTAATGAGCGACGAGTGTTCGGCGCTTTATTTTGGAACTCATTATCTCTCAAGTGATCAATTTTAACTCGTCGATTACCCTGAATACCGATCGAGGCGTTGAAATGTATCGCGGAGAATTGTTTCGACACAAAACTAAACCCTTAATTGCTAGTAATAACTTCACAAGATCGTAAAATGAAAGCCAGTGGTAATCCATACTAAATATTGGGATAAGAATAAGTGTGCTATGCTTCCACGGTTAAACATAAAATAACTCACTTATAATAAAAAAAAAATCATGAAAGTAATAATAATAGATGTGGAGATAGGTATTAACTGAATATTTCCTTAAAAGATACAAAAACTACCTAGATTGACACCCGTGGTCTGGGAATCGAACCCGGATCCTCCGCGATACAAGGCAAACGCTAAACCGCCGCGTCAAGAAGAAAATTGAATTTGTTACATGGCAAATGTTCTTGCGTTTCACTTGTATTCTATTTATATTCTTTGAAATCCATGCAATCGAATTCGCGGCAACCGTTAGTAGCGCTGAAACCACGATAGACGTTTGTTTAACGAGCGTATGAGAATTGTAGCGAGTGTTAAACACACGCGTAATTTAAGTGTTTTCATTAAGTATTAGCGACTAATAGGCGAAGCTTGTACCCGTGTGACAAGTTCAAGTGGATTGTGAATACGATACGTTTTAATTAATGCGTAGAGTGTGGATGCTGTCGACTTAACCAGTTATGTGTCATTGGTAAAATGCTACGATCTCTGAAAAATACATTTCTTAATACTATTTAAGGGTTATAATATTAAAGATTTTCGACAGGTTTCACGATTTAGTTCTACTCTTAGTGGATTGCACAAAACGTTTGGTTATTATATATTTTTTTTATCTAATTAAGGTTAAATAATGAAAACTTTTTAAATTAACGCGACACAGTTAACTGGTTAGTGAGACGAAATATTATCATTTCCACGTAGGACGTTTCTCCACTTTGTAGTAATTTTATCAATCGTCCGCGTTGGCACCGAGCCAGCGTGCTCGCGCGTCGAGACTGTTTAATTAACGATCGAGGAACTTCCGACCTGTTGAAAGCAGCGCCTTCGCGGAATGAACTTATTTCACAAAGTTATCCCCCCCCCCTACCACCCTCTTTGCCGACACACGTTACTGGTACTTGAATTATATTTTACTAACTACCGCACGCTCACAATTATGTCCTAATTGATTTTTTTATTATTAAATTCTAAGTTGAACTTGAACCATTATTAATAATAACATTTAAGTTTTTTTAATAAATACTACTACACCTCACAAAGAACACATCCTCCAAATTTCATGCATTTAAGATCAGCTGTTTAGGCTGCGTTTTGATATACCATAGGCCAGTTTGTGAATCCATCAAGTCTTTGAATTTTGAGTTAAGCTTATATTACTTTAATATATCAAATGTAAAAGTAGATTAACACTTACGATATTATCAATAATATGATTGTTAATAATTACAGACGTGAAGAGTCGTTTATTATTTTTCAAAATTGTGACAATTATTAACATGTCTTTAGCTTCAAAAAGTATTATTTCTTTATTAACTAAATATTACTAATAACCGTAACACAAACAACGTAACGTTTGCGGAACGAAAAGTATCTTAATACACCCAAAATACGGACACAAAACGGAGTACGGTTCGGGATTATATTACTAACGACGAATAATAGCGTATGACGATGACGGCGTGCGGCGGACTGTTTGGACAGATGCCACGGTCGGCAGCCGGAGGAGCAACAGCATCGCTAAACATTCCGCGCCACATACAACGGCCGGCTGTATAAACAATACGCCGGTGCGTAGCGCTCCCGGCGATGCGATGCGATACGCGCTACCGCCAACAATATATATCTTCCCTTGAATTTCACACGATTCATATGTTAAACTCGATGCGATGATGCCGATGGAATGTTTGCGTATATCTATCAACGGCTACTGTAAATTGCTGGACGGGATTTACTCAAAATTAATCATACATTTTTTTTATTCGCACCTCCATTATTCGGCTTACTTATTATAGTTCAAGCTATGTTATTACTAAAAATACAGTGTGGCATCAATAGAGATATCAAAAAATGTTGCTGCCAACGCTGAAATATTGGTAAATTTATTATTAGGCAATTTTGTAATTTATAACTTAATAATAATGTTCGCATTAAATTTTTAGGTTTAATATCACATCAATCAGCTGTACCACCCTGCCTAATGGAGCTTTCAAATAGACTTCAAAACGTGACACAAAATTTTTTGGATCGATTTTAAATGAATAAATGATTTATTATAATTATACAATTAAAAATAATTCTTCGTCGGCAATACGTAAAAAACCCACGTAATGATATGAAAATTTCTGCAAATGTAAATAGGAAATATACGTTTAATTGTGGCCGCTTCGTTTGTGATCTGTTAATATGCTGTATTGTTGATTTTTCTATCATAATTCAAATAAATTAAGGTGTAGAGGAAAACAAATTCGCAGTTCACTTATTACGTGTTACGAATCGAGGTGAATGGTATGTTCTCTTTAAGTAGAAAAAATATCACACAAAGTTCACAAACAATACTACAATTACTTGGCGGGCCGCAAATGTTTTCCTCGCGACTCACCTGTGTAAACATTTGATTGACAACATTATATATGTCTTACCTTATATACCAAGTCATAATGTTTTATTCCATTTGAATAAACTAAAACTAGTATCCACTAACGTATTTTAAACGATGTACCCCAATGGTATATTTCAAATACGACCACTAAACTTCAAACAAATGTAAATATCAGGAGTACTGATTAATTAAGAAAGATAAATAGCAACAGAAAATAATTACAGTAACGGTTATATTTAAAATGACTTGTTGTATATTATGAAATAGATTTAAGGTCATAAAGGTCACGGGTATTTGGCTTGAGTCAGGCGTCCCAGGTAGATCATTAACCGTGAGGAGTTATCGTGATAAATGTAAATGTTTCCTTCTCGAAGCTGTTGAGTATCGTGCGTCCTTGTAACTGTATACGGGTGTTCGTTTGAGCATTTCAAGCGCAAAATATCAGATAATGGAAATACATGATATGTTTCTACACCCAGGTTTAATGACTACAAATTATTAAAGTTGTTTTAATAAATTTCTTTCGCCTATGAGTGAGTGATTTTAAATAATAAATATAACTTAAATCTCTATTATTGTTTAATAATTTATGATTTCTTATTATTATTCTCAAAGCAATTATGTTTTATTTCCTATATCGTTTGCGGGATCCACACTACCACATTGGTAGAGAAGTTTCATAAGGCTTTTTCAGAATCGACCTGGTTAGCTACCACCCTCGCTTATACATATGAGGACTGGACTATTACAAATGACCAACGCCATTACCTACGGCCTTATTGTCAATTAACATAATTATAAAGGGACGTGCCTACATGGCAAGCCCAAACTCCTAAATATGCATCTACATTAAAAGATTATCCATTTTTTTTATAAATATGGTAGTGTTAAATGACTTTCGAGCTTGCGTGGCAGTACCGCCACTGTCTACAAAAAGGAATATGAACTAAAATATCTTCGCCGTGCTTACTCACCCCGATGATTGCGTTGAGTTCCGTCATGGTGACCTGTTTCGCCCTCTCGACTGCGGAGGCGACTTGCTGTTGATGCTCTTGCGACAGGAACGGCAGGATCTGAGCTATTATCGCATTCAATCTCTTCGCGATCTCCGTCTGAAATGCAATATAACATTATACATTGAAATACGAAAGGGAATTTTTAACGATTATGGGTTAACACTTGACCTCGATTTCACTTGATGTTAAGTGACAATGATACAGTAGACGGTGAATCGTGTTCGCCCAGAATACTTCTGGTTCTTACGTGTATGATTGACAGAACACGGAAATGCAGTTATCGGCTGATGGACATTAAGTGTGGTAACTAACCTGGCAGGATCGAAAAATCCATCCATCATCCATATAACCGGATTATTATAGTGGTCAATTTCGTAATTCTATTTACGCAATGTAAACTAAGGTATTAAAATAAAAATCACTGGTTTTAATTGAATACAAACAAGCATGAAATAATCTTAAGTTTTAATGATCGGGAGAGAGGTCTTTTAACAACGCTCTTTTGTTTCCTCGTCAATAAAAGTTCAAGTTTTCTAACCAATTCTAGCTGTTTTCATTTGACTTCAGGGGGTGAATGATTGTTTCATTATATCTCAAATAGAACAATTACAATTAGAACAATTTCATATTATATAAAAAAGTTCCGCATATGCACTAAATTTGCCGTTCTATTATAATTCTTCTAACTATATAAATAGAACCTATGACAATCCCATGTGGACAGTGGTAAAATAAGAGTCATTAGTACGATGAAAAGGTATTACAAGACAGTTTCTTCATTAATAAACTAATATTATCTTTCTTATTTACTAACCGATTTCTGTTTTCAAATGTTTAAAAATAATGAGTCAAATAACAAATAACTGGTGGGTTAGATTCGAAATTCATATTAAGAACTAAAATTGTACAATAGCCAGTTTTAAAATGTCTAATAATAAATAAGTCAGATATAATAATAACGTATAATCAGCCATCAGTGCACATAATGTACTTAACAATATAATAAACAACATGTTTATAACGCCAGCATCAATTGAGCGGCGGGACGGTAATGATTGCAAGTTTAAACATAGCCAGCCGCAAAATGTTTTCACATTACGAAGCGTTACAAATTCAATAATAACACGCGCATACATAATTGTAACCGATAACCCGACCGCAGGGTGAAATATAAAGTGATAATAGATGTATTACATAATGTGTGAGATGGTAGGGTTTTTCGAACCGGCCTGTCTAGCTACCACATCCAATGTAAATCTACCACCATAACAGCATTACTGAGTACCGGCAGTCACACATACGAGAGTCGGAAGGACTCTGGTTAAACATGCTTTACCATCTACGGTCTCATTATCAATTATCATCAGGTGAAATCGAGAGTAAGTGATAGCCCAATACTGATAAAAAAGAGGTAAACAATGTTAATGTGATATAATCAAATTCGCTTATCATTTTCGCAACACGCGTAACGACTTGCGCAAGATTACTTGCAAAATAATGCTTGTGGGAAGAATTTTCACCGTATATGGTCACCGCGGGCGTCATGCAACCTGCATTGTCGTGCGCGTCTCAGTTTACGCAAGCACAGTGCGTGTGTAACTCTTGTTATATGCCGATTTCATTCACAAATGTCACAATAGAATATAAAGCAATTGTTATGGTTAACTTATAATATTAACGAACTGATTTCGAAAATCAAAGTTACGCCTGAGATCATATCGCCGCATTCGAGTATTTTTTTTAAATTCTTTATTTCTCATAAGAATACGTTTGTTTTACTTCTTTATCAAAAATAAATTTATAACGAGTACGAACACAAATAAAATTTAAAAATCATACTTTAATTTCTGAGCAAAAACTAAGGAATAAATTATATATAGCAAAAAATAAATATCTTTAACAATAGAGATTTACAGTTGTATTCTAGGTTATATTCATGAAGGCATTGTATTAAAATGTCAGACGAAGATTTTGATAAAAATTTCTTTGTTTCAATTCGTTATTTAATATGTTATAGGTATTTGGCACGTACCTTACAAAAAAAAAAATTAAGCAGACTTTTTCGATACCGCTAGCATACAGTGATATCATTAATATCATAATTAATCTATTGAGCACGAAGTTTTGCAATAACTATATACCCTATACATAATTTCAAATTTATTCTAATACAAGCTTCGATTAAGCACTAACCGACGATTGCCTGTTTATTGATGGAAACATTTTCGATAACCGATTCACCAATTATTCGATACGTTAAAATCATCCAATCAACTCGATTTTACAATGGTGACTTATTGTGAATTACATTATGTTTTTGTAATTTCACATATTGAATTAATTGTAAAGTTTTTATTAACATATTAAATTGTAATCATTTACTATTGAGTAATATTAAAGTTTACTAAAAGGCAATATCGCATAGATTTTGCTCAAGTGATTATTAAGTCAGGCAGTTTTTCTGTTTAACCTTTCAGTACTAATGGTTTCGCTATTTGAAAGAAAATTCTAATAGACTAGTCAATACATAGAGTTATGTAATAAATTAAAAATATAACTCACGTACTTTCAATTCTTTCGTATCAATTTTTGGTATAAAAAAATGTTAATAATTCTTTGTTTACTAATTTTCATGCACCCTCACTCTGCTCAATCCTAAGCTCGAATCACAGAGAACAGAACGACATTTAGCATTGTCAGCTTTGCGTACAAGATTTTTTTCATTAAAGCTTTTAAAGAAATATGAAATAGCTTATTTTTATATGTCAGTTCACTCTTTTAATGTCGACTCGATTAAGCGGACTCGGCAATTTGACAATTTGACGGATAGTGATGACGTAATGCGGCGGTACAAGATGGACGCGACCGCCGGACCGCAGCGCGCGCCGCCGCATCCCCCACAAATTGCACTCTCATTCCGCCCCTAATGAATGCACTGTTTGCCGCCACCCCATTGAATTTACACCACACTGCCGCTTTGTTTGTTGCCAATATGCAGTTTTTAATTGTAGCCGGACAACTTTATTTTTAATTTTAATAAGCATACTGTTTCTGCCCTCATGGTATTTATGTTTATACAATAATACTTAATTGAAAACATGAACTAACAATGTACAGACTTTGAATTACTAACGAAAAAGCTACAAAACATTATGTATCTAGATAAGTTATAGTCGAATAAAAAATCGGTATGATATTTAACGTTTTAACAAAATTTTACCATTCGTGTACACAATAATTTTTGAGAAATGATAATTTGTAGATGAATTTAGACTATTTATTTTTGTAATGTAGAACCGTGCACTCGATCCCACAAACGAGTTTAATCGATTAATGAAAGATTTCACGAAAGGAATAAATAGTTACCGTTTTTTATTCATGTTAATATACGTGTATTTCATTGTAAGCTCAATAAATATTTTTGTGTGTTAAGCCGATACATGACAGGTGCGGAGTGCGGGAGGATGCGGACTCACCGCAAATCGCCGGCTACCGACCGACCGTAGCGTCGCTTGTTACGAAACTTTATCGGCGCGCCACGTAATAACTGTTCACTCAGTCGTAATTTATATATACAATGTATGGGCAAATATGTACCTGAAGAAACAGTAGTGGTACTACTACACAAGCTGCGAGGGTACCATCACACGAGTCGAAAAACAGGGCCATACTCTACTAAAGCAGTGATGTACGCTAAAATTAATAAATTATGATTATTACAAAATTCTGACATGATAAAAACAGGAAAAACATCACATCGCATAGAATAACTGTTTTGTATGTATATACGTTTTTAAATGTTTGACCTGCAAGCACGCTGTATAAAAGCCGGAAAGCCCGGCTTACTAAAGTAAATACATTAACAAAAATTAATAAATCATAATTAGAACTATTATGGTGACTTAAAAGGTAATAAAAAATCTTAATATCACATGAGTTTAAGTGATAATGAAGCTATAGATAGTGTAACGTATGTATATATATTAACCGGAATATATGTGTGACTGCCGGAACACAGGGAGTGTTTTGGCACTATTTGTCGAATAATATAGCACTAACCAAGCGGGTTCTAATAAACTCTCCCCTCTAGACTCCTATATCAGGTACCTCAGTGTTGCAAGGCAAGCGCTAATCCACTGCGCCGCGGAAGTAGTAATAAAATATTTTTATTCACAGACTGTTAAGAAAATCATTTAGAATTCGAAACTTAAAACTGTTTTCAGTTTTACACTGATTTAAATGTCATTAAAGAGTCGACATATAAAATATAGAAGACATAGCTGAAAATAATACATTTACGTAAATCTACTATGTAATAACAGTTTTCAAAAGAAATGAGCGTTGAAATCTCCATGTAAATACGATTCACATTCGTACATAGCTCTTGTGCCTCTTTATAAATGGTTGAAAACCGGGCAGAATAAAAAGCGAGCCACAAAAGGGCCGCAAAATACGTACTCCAGCGAGCTCTCCACAAAAGATATAGTAAGGTTTGTCATTAAGGAGTTCATCCCCGCGCGAGAAATAAAAGAGGTACGCCGGGGTTTCGGGGCGAGTTGGGCGGTAGGGGTGGTCGGGGTGGTTGAGGGGCTGTGCACTAATGGCTCCGACACTCATCCGCTAATGCCGCGGGTGACTCCTCTTTTTGTGCGATTTTCACGTGGTTTAGTCGGTCGAGCTTTTAATCTCGAGCTGCATCTTGCGGTGATGCTCCATTTAGTTGCGACAGAGTGAAGTGACGTCGCGAGATTACAAACTATTTTTTTTATACCTATAACATTTTTTTTATTATGGAAAAAATTACTTATTACAAATAGTTTAGGCTTCTAAAGAAATAAATTGTATTCTCAATTTAACTAACAATTGAAGTAAGCATTGTTTTTATTTATAAGAAATGAAATAAACTATCAAGTATTAAATATTCATAATTTTTTGATTCAAGCGCTACTTTGCTGAATTCTATTACTTAAAAAAAATATATTTTGTTAATTTCCGCTTCTTTTCGATGCAAATACTTCGACAATATTACATAATCAATGCGTTTCGCTACTACAGAGAGGCCACGTGACATCTGTAGGAGGTGCGCGTTCTACAGCATAGCGCCGTGGAAATTAGAGAAATAGTTTCTTTTTTGTTTTATTATATTTAATATGCAGCATTATATATGTACAGTCAAGTGGAGAATAACTTTTTTGATATTATATTATTTGAAGCAAATTTTCAAAAGAAACGTATGCAACAATTGTATGCTCCTGTCGCGATAGTTGTACTTTCGAGATAAATATTTAAAGTAACGAACAATATGTCGACTGTGGGTGGTTGAAGCTGAGCAAATATAGAATGGGAGTATTTCATCGTCGGGTGTCGTGTGTCGGGTGTCGGGCGTCACTATCGTGCTACGTAGAATGCACGCGGGCGCTGTTGCTGTGGTGTAGGGCGAGGGCGCGTCGGTGACCCAGATGCGATCCGCTCGTGACTGCGCGCCGCAATTTATTGTCTCCCGCTTCGAATGCTTTCATTTCGAACCGCCTGAGTGTGGCGCGCTGCATGAATATACATGCAGCCCGTGGCGGTACTCCCCTCCGAAACCGAAAGCCCGGCCATACACAATTTAAACAATATAAAACACTAAAATAAATAGATCATCATTGCTACGAACTCTACACATGACTGTATAGTAGTAGCATTAATTTTTTTTATGTAGATGTGTATATAGGAGCTTGGGTTTGCCCTACATGCACGCCACTGCAAAATTATTTCGTCGCCTGCTATTTATAAACACTTTATGCAAAATTGTATAGAATAGACCGTATTTGACGATAATTTTGACACTGTCACTTTTGCCAAATTTATAAACCGGCCAAATAATATATAATGTTGTACCTTTTTTAAGTTATTGTGGACACATTATATTTTTGAATAAGAATCTAAAAGTTAACGATACCGTATAACCTATCCATTCGTCTTAATCTTTCGGTATAATATTTTTTTACAATATAAAAGTTTTAAATGTTTCTCCTGAAAATTGCATTTGCGAAAAAACCAGTGTTGGTCCGGTGTGTGTGATATGTTAAACAAAAAATATAAAACAAAAAAAAATATCCAAGAGAGGCCAAAAAAGAAAATCTTTATATTCTTTTCTGAGTTTGTAGATTCAATATATGTACATTTTCATTGTTTATAAAATATTCGTACTTAATGACGCATAATACTCGCTTAATTGTGGATTACGGCCCATAACAATAGAATTATACAGGTAAATAGATCATAAAAGATTTACAAGTAAATTATAATCTGTTGTACGAACTCAAACATTGTTAACGAAGGTCTTTTGACGTTAGATATTGTAAAACTTCGAATACTTGGGGTCTTAAGTAAGCACTCGGCGACAGTAGGTAGTGAGCTGCCCGAGCACTTCGCAAGATGAACTTTTACCGCGATTGTGTCGAGAGAAATAAAGCACTGGCGCGGCGCGCTCCAGCTGCGGTTTCGGCCTTCATTAATGGCCGCCGGCTCCTTTATGAATTATTTATTCATGCCGCGCTCGGTTTATCTTACACGAAGTTTTCATTTTATTTAACACGCTCACTGCGGCGTTTACCGCCGGTGGTTCACACTGGAATATTCCATTGGATTACTTATATAATCTTGTGATTCGCGCGTACAAAATACTAATGTTTCCTAGATTTTATAAAATAAATACAACAGTCAGCGACGTATAGCTGCTTACATTGTATCGGAATAATTCAAGTAACATTTAAATAAAATTAATTGCTTATTAGTTAGTCAAATACTTAACGGGAAAACGAGGGCATCGAATTAAAGTGCGTATCGTTCAATTCTATTACAAACAAATAGTTATAATTGCTCGACACGAACGAGTGGACTCGAGAGATTACGAAGTGGAGTAGGCGGGAGACATCGTTATCTTGATATCGAATAACGAGTTGCTCGCAAGACCTATAGGTACATTGTGAACGAGCGGGGGCAATGCCGCGTCGTGAACAGGTCGTGCGGCGCTCGAGTGGCGCAGCTTCACTCGACGGCACTCCTTCCTCTAAGCCCCGTAACAACTGAACTCGGAAAGGAATAAAATTCACGTTAACGTGCATTTCATTTGATTTATTAAAATATATAGTCATTCGATATTACCAAACTGGCTACTAATAAAACATATTTTTTTTTACTTTAGAGTTATAAGTAATAAGTGTACAGTTAACAATATTAAGTAACAATACGGAGGAAGGCAATGAGTCGTTTTTGAAATAATGAAATAAATTTATACAAACGTCGAGTCCCGTTTTAAATCGTTTCTTTGATGCAAACCTTATGAGGGAAGAGTTTGTTGACTCGCGTGTTTCTTGGCAAACAAAAAGCCAGCTTCCTAGCTACCCCTGTTTGTTTAGGGCTACACCAAACGTTTGCTGCCCTTTGTGTACCCTACCTCCCGCTAAAGCGTTAAGCCTTTTTGACTCGGCACTTTTCGGAGGGTCCTTATTACGCGGATGTAATGTCTATAGATACTTCAGAAAGGAAACGGACAGGGTTAAAAAACCCAAGACTGTAATTAAATTCTCAATATTAAACTCTAAATATTTTTTAAAGGTACAAGTTTTTTACGAATTTAAATTTTACTAGACAGCTATTGTATTGTATTGTACAATTATCAAAACTGAATCTTGAATTTATGTTGAACGGACAAATGTTTGAATATCATATTTTCATTAAGAACTGTTAACATACCATGTTTAATATTTGTGTTAGTTGACCAGAGACGTACCAGCTTTCGGCTAATATTTACACTTACGTGCATTCGCTGTAACAAAACCTTGAAAACATAACGTCAAAGCTTTTGAATGTTGAAGAACAATAAATAATACCGGCTAAAGGAAATTTTTGTTAAAGGCGTGTATCACGGAAGGATCAAATTGAATCCTACCATTTGGAGATGTATACCATCGGTGGAGCCTAGCGGTATATCCTATGAAAGCACGTATACGTTTTTATGGAGAATGAGCTAGGCTAGTTAGCCAGGTTTCGAAAAAATCATCCAGATTCAACCGCTCATGTGGTCAGGAAATCGAATGGCCTGGACTTCCGTACTAAATGTTGTAAATATTCATTGAGGCAGTCAAAAGCAAGTACTTGACTGCCTCCGTGGCGCAGTGGTTTAGCTGTTTACCTTGTAACGCGGCGGTCCCGGGTTCGATTCCCAGGCCACAGTAGTAGTGGAGTCTGGATGGTCGTAAGGTTTTTCAAACCCGCCTGGCTAGCTACCACCGTCAATGACAATCTGCTTCCATAACGGCATTGCTGTGTTCCGGCAGTCACACATGTGAGAGCTAGATGTATTCTAGGCGAACACGCTTCAACATTTAAAGATTCATTGTCATTTAACATCAGGTGTAATCGAGGCCAAGTATTAGCCCATAACCGATAAAAAGAAACGAAAATTGAAAACGCTTGGTTTAATAGTACTGTCTATTTATCGAATTAGTTTTACATAATTTTTAACTGTATAATAAGCAAGCTAAAACTCTCTTAATCTTGATGTTGAATTAGATGCCTAACAGCGTGAAATACAAGAATCGGCGCCGGAGTGAACTTAAAGAATGATTTTAATCAAAACGATCGAAGATTGAATGAAACTGCGTCGGCTAGCCTCGGTGATGACCGAAGAATATTTATTCAGAGTGAACCGTACACCGTGTACTGTTTGCACAGTCGTATCCGGCGCGCATGCAGTGCAAACAGCGCCGCTACCGAGCTACCCCAACCTTGGATGTAACTATGTAGCTTGCATTAACATGCTCCATAAGTATTTTTTGTAATCTATACTTATAGTACAATGCGAGTGAATAAAAAATTCTTTATGAAAATGAAGCGCTAAACTAATTTAAAATGAAATAAAATTTCTCACTTATCTTAAATATAAGGAATTGACGGATTATTACATTTAATTCATAAGTAAAAAGTAATTTTGTTATCACCCAATGAAATCCTATCAAAGCTCTTCATCATTTATACCAAAAAAAAACCTACTGCTATTATAATATAGGCCAACAGCCTGAACGTTTATATCACATTATGTTTAGATAAAATGAGGTCTCAGATGATAAAGGATGCTCGCTCAGAATACTCTAGCTTTCTTATGTATATTTGCCGGAACAGACCAATACTGTTATGGCGGCAGACTAAGTGAGGGTAGATCGAAAAACTCTGCTACGAAACAACCTATGGTCTCGCAATATAAGTAAGGGCCAGCGTGTTACAAGGCATTAGTAAATTAATCCCATAGCCAAGATGACAGTGAAGCTAATTATCATATAATCTCATTTAAACATTTTGTAAGTGTTAGTTAATTATAAGAACACACCACGAAATTAATTAGGTACACTGCGCCACACAAGTCGGCCGGCGTGTAGTGGGCGTGTGTACCGAACGAAGTTTGCGTACAATGTTTACACTGTATATGCTTATTGCGAGCGGCCGACGACCGCGCCGTTTCGTTTGTATGCCACGCCAGATCGGAAAATGTTAGAAATGTTCCCGTGTTTACAGTTCCAGTGCGTGACAGTTAAATAGAGTAATAAATTATAGTTCTAATTGTTTCGCCTTAATTATCATTTCAATAGTTAAATGTTTAATTTTCCCGTGTATACTAGAAAATATGTTAAGTTTTAATTTATTGATCTAGTCGTTACTTTGCGGTTGTTGATAACTCGGTAAACTAAAACATTAATTTGCTAATATTCACACATACAGAAACCGTAATTACTACCCACAACAGACTAATATGTATAGGATGAAAGGAAACTGTTAGGAGCCTCAAACAAATTTTTGGCGTCGAGTGACGTCATTAAAATTGCAGAATCCCTAAAAGAGGAGGATGGTAGCTAATGATTTAAATTATTGTTAAATTTTATTACTCTTTCATAAAACTAGAAATAATTCTAAAGGTAAATATTCTTATCTTTCTACAATAATTTGACAACATTTTACTGTATTTATTACTAAAAGAAATGAAAAATACTTTTGAGCGAAAGGAGAAACATTTATATTAACTGAAATAAAGTTATATAATGATAAAACCCCTTTACCAGCTCTATAGATTTTTATAACTATATTTAAACATTAACAATTGATTCAGAACAAAAATGTAGGTCAAAATTGATCGAATAGTATAGCAGTCATTGTACATACACAGTATTGCAATAAAGGTAATGGGATATCTTTATAACACCTCTTTTTTAGCGCTTGTGGTTAAAAATTAAGCATAAAACGGAGTAGGTAGAGCGTAGTAAAGCGTTGCGGTCAGTCGCGACAGCGGTGCGAGTCCCGCCCGGCGACCGCACACCGCAGCTACGGTTAACCGCAGCAGCGGCCCCGGTATCCACCTCTCCCTCACGCAACCGCCCCCGCTCAACCAACCTCCGCGCCCGCGCACCCACCACACTCCCCGCACCGCCCCGCTGACCGCAGCGATCCCGTCTCCGCTAAGCCGGACTTGTCCTTGCGATACCCGCTTACGCCGCCTACGATACTACCCATTACATTTGCGAATTAAATAGAGAATTTAATATATTAGTATTCAAATGTAACAAAATACATTCACTATGTTGAATACGACAAAGTCTATTACAGGATATCAATAACTGTTTTATTTTTTTAAAAGTAGTAAATCGCGTATCATGATAATGGAACGTTATATTTAAACTACCTTATGCTTCTATAAAAGATAACAAATACGTAGAAATTAATAAGGTATAAATATGATCAAATTGTAAATAACATTTCATGTATTAATATTATGTGAATTATGTATTAATTGAATTATTTATCACACTTTTGTCTATTTCAAACAGAGTAAGACTGCTGCATGAGACTATACAAGTAAATTATTGCTATCATTTTGTAATTACTCTCGTACCGAATATCCGAATAACACTCTTTTTAAATTGTACACTAGTATCAAATTGTAAGGGATTGATGCTTCAATGGTTACGAGGGTATGCGACCCCCTTTTATTTGTGTTTACCCCATCTATAATTTAAGTCGTTTCGTGTTTGCAGACAGGTCGCCTATCGCACAACAGCTGTAGCACTTTATTACTTGTTACAGAGATTTAATTGTAGTTCATGTTTGATTTTTGTTTGATTGCGTACCAGTTTATCCAATAGGAATTGGAATTTAATATCCAAATATTTCTCATATATATATATATAATTCAACCGGAGTTCAGAAGCTACAATAAAAAGAAAACGAACACATTTGTAATTTCAGTTTCGGTTGTGTGTTTAATATGGAATAGTTACGCGAAGGAAACAATGCTAATGCGGCTCTTTAACATTCCGTGTTCGCGCGAGCTGCATTTTTACGGTGTATTACGGGTGAATGTAAAATGAGTGAGTCATAGGCGTGTAGTTTACGAGTCGAATAGAAATCGCCCGCTTTGAATGGAGAGTGAAGAAGCGAGCCGCGCTTACATTATTCATGAGGGCCGTTTCACGCCCTACCGCCGGCGACCCCGGCCCGGCCGGCTCGCCGCGGACTGTTTCGAAATCAATATCCGTGTCTCAATCAGTGCAATTAACTGGGCCCCATCCGACGGAGGTCGTATTCATCGTAATTAGATTCGCGCCGCCGCCGCCGGCTGCCGACAAATGAACTCTACGGAGCCGCAATAATACATACCCAACCGACTGAAACGCGTTAGCCGTTCACAATATATTATGATTCTCTATTTATACTTAAATTATAAACATAACGTGTAAATATATATTAGAATTAATATTAGTTCACAATTAACTTTTATAATAAGCATGATATCTGGTAAGCGAAAAAATTCGAAATTTACAATTTAAATTTTTAGTTCTTAAAACACCCGTACACAACAATCATAACTGTTATAAAATTTGTAGAGAGGAACGGTACTTATTATTCGTGAAGCATTCCTCAATGAAATGTTGCGAATGCATTGTTCGGATGAAATTAATAACGCCTCGGGGGGACGGGACGCCCTATTTTTTCACATGGCGTCCCCATATCAATGTAGGGACGGGAATTTGAAAACACAATTAGAGTTAATACAGAGGTGATTGTTGCCGGGCGAGGGTCGACGGCGAGGGGTTACGGTAAATCCTTTAATTTGGCTCCCCGATCAAATAATAAAGCGGGAGCGGGAGTTGCGGGAGAGAGGGGAGGGGCGGCGGGCGAACGATATCGCGTTCAGTGGTTTTATTGCAAGCGCCATCTGCCGCGCGACGCACTCCGGTAGATGGAGAGATAATTTCCCTTTTAAAGCGGAGGGGCGACGGAGCGTTCATTGTGAGTTGTTGGGTTCATTTAGACAATTCACGGCGCTGTATACGTCTGTAGATGTAGGAGATAGCGCGCCCATTATGCGGGCCCCTAACGACGGCCTGCACGCCGATGTGAACAACTCAACAGTTATAATTTGATAAGGCGCGTCACACGCTACAATGCGCATTGTGCGCATGGAAAAAAATGTTTCCGAATAATGATCAACGTTTACAACTGAACATGATTTATTAACACCGAACGATTTTTTTATAATCTAAATTAACCAGTAAATGTTTGTGACGTATATCCGTCAGTGGTAAAATACTACGAAATAAAAAAATATATTTTTCAAGTTTTGTTACTATTAACGGGTTATAAAAAGATTATAACGATAAGTTACGCGATTTTATTTTAATTGGTATATTGTATAAATGTTTGATCGTTATTTTTTTTAATTTATATAATTAAGATCAAGTAATAAAAAACGTAAATTATCACGACAGTTTAACTGGTTAAAGTGGGTAAAGTAATTTTGTATGACAGGTGGAATCATCTGTTTCATATTATAATGTAGTGTTTGGAATTGCTGTGTGCCTACGTCACTGCTGTCAATAAACATCATCGAAATTTTATTTGTTCAATACCATATATGTATAGATGCTATTTAGAAGTCATTGGCCATAGCAAAAAAATATCGTTATTTTAGACACAAATGTATTATAAATTTATTTATAACGTGTACACATTTATTTAGTCATAAAAGAATATCTGAAGCAGTAAATATAATATGTAATATAATAAATAACAAGCAATAAAATACAAAAGATGGTATTTAATAAAGACGAGTCAAACGCAGGCGATGTCTAATCATAATTACCAGGCGCGCATAGATGACGAGCAGTTTGCCGATGGCTGAAAGCTCGGTCGAAAACAAACAGGATTAAACCGAGACCCGTATCCCCCGGTTGTTTCATTATAAATAGCAGCTAAGCGGATCGGGCACGTGCAATGTTTTTATCATCGGGGACGGGCGGACGCAACCCTAATGCAAGGGTAAACAGTCCTCCGCCCCGCGTATGAATAATTTGAAAGCATCCGCGCCGAGGGACAGCCAGCGTCGAATCGCAATAACCCGTAAATTATTTAATTATACGGACCAAACTGGATTGTTGGAGTTGGTAGGGGGAAGGGAGGGGGGGGGGGGGGCTTGCATGCAGTTTTACGATTGTGTT